>VDFB02290541.1:105069-129162 GCA_007258455.2 Sequoia sempervirens | reverse complement strand
GAGATATGTTAAATCCAAGAATAATGGGTATCTAAAAGGGTGTGGGTCCAATTTTGAAACAACCTTCTCTAAAAGATGCACTTGAAAACCTAGGTTTGGAGACCTAGCTGATGAACAAGCAATATTGTGAAGAATCACTATTTGGTTGGGTCTTGTAGTTTGAAAGGTGATTGAATTGTGTCAAATTGTGTTGGTTGTGACAATTCCACCCCTGATTTGCATCATATTGATACATAGGACCAGGTCAAATATTTTCTTCCTTAATTATAGTAAATCCATTTTCATGTTTATTATTAGCATAACCAAAAAAAATGCTCTTATCAAAAGGAACTTCATCACTTGTCAAATTATTTGAATCAAGAAGGAATTACATACCCATGTCTTTATCTTTCTAGTTGATGATCTTTCTTCTCTACTTCACCTACCAAATTTTGTTTGGATTATTTTGGTATTGAAATGTTCCATCTATAATAAGATTGTTGAAACTATTTACTTGTTCAATTATGACACAATCACCACCATAGAAGGGAAATGACTAGAGGGCTTACATAAAGTTCAAACAGATGACTTAGTAGAAATATGTATACATCACAAATAAAGATAAAAGGAAAATTGCAGGAATCACAAGAATAATTTATTGGAATAGATAGTGAATCCCATAGCTCCTGGCAATCACTTCTAACAAAAACACTTATCAAAAATGAGAGATCAAAGCAATTGATTTGCTATGCAACAAAAAAAGAAAAGATTGATCAACAAAATCATCTAATATGCCATATGTATTAAATAATGAATATGAATACAAGTGAATTATGAACGATTACAAAATACAATAATCAATACTTATAAAAGTAAATGTGCAAATCCTAGATGAGGATTTGATTAGATTGTGACAAGTGTCCCAATCTGGTGCAAAACAACTTGACTTATAAGTAACCCAATCTAATAATAAAAAACTCTCCTAGTTTTATCTTAAGTGAACAAAGTAATAAGTGACTTAATAATTTATTTATTATTAATTAATTATGAAATGATTATCATAATTACTCCAACTCCCCCATCAAGACCAACTTAGCAAGAAGCTAAAAATCCCTATGAATAATGTAATGGTGGATGCATGGATGATTTCTAACTACAAGTCCTAATTAGGTACCCATGTACAAACAAATGAAATCTCATAACCAAAGAAAATAATAAAACTACATGGGAAAGCACTCATGTCCAAAAGAGAAAAGAAAAATAATTTGACTAGTGAAAGAAGGATAGGACTCAATGTGACCCCCCAAGGACCACCTATGTCACAAATACAATAGATGTCCCCCCAATATGAGATTTAAAATAAGGACATGTATCCCTCCATAAAGAAAGAGCTCTTGTTCCAATGGTGAATGTCAAAAGATAAAACACGATCAATTACTTTCAAGCAACATTTCTCCCCTTAGGAAGAAATAAATCCACTAGTGATTGGAAGAAGACAAAATCTGCAAGACACAACTAAATGGTTCCCCATGCCTTCTTGTCCATTATCTTCCATTCTTCATTAGATGCTAATTCTGGTTTCTTTTCATTTGAAACTACCAACCACCGATCTCTCCCTTTAAGGAGATCCTCCATCTTCAATTTCCACATCTCGTAGCCAGTTCCATTGAATTTCTCAATATCCAAATGAGAGGTAGAAGCCAGGGTTTAAAATATTCTTCACAAATCTACAAAACCCATAGTGCACAAGCTTCCACTGCAACCAAAAAACCTTCAACACTAAGAAAAAAGGCATCCCTTTGTTAACAAAAATGTTAGCTTTGATACCAAATGTTGGAATGAAGGTATAACTTTCCGCAATATAAACTTATCAAAGTGATTGAAAATCTAAAACTATGCTTAAGTGATTAATTATAAAATGATTAAGTGATTGAAAAATTGCAACAATGAATGGAAAATTTACAATACCATAAGCCATCGACACAAGTGACACAAGATATGCATGCAGAAACCCTTGCAGGAAAAACTCCACACCCAAAGAGATCCAATGTTTGTATTAATATTTAAGGAAGCACATCAATACAACAATCCTCTCTACACTTCAACAACACTTCATCTTCCTGACAACCTGCAAAGAACTCATCCTAAAAAACCATTAAAAGGCTCCAATATATATGTGGGAGAGAATACCATAAATGGTGTCCCAAAACAACAAGAAAACCACCTAGAAAAGCCCAAGCCCCCCTTAGTTGACAACCCATAAACATGGAATAAAATATTAAATTATCACATGGCACCTAACTCGCAGCCAATAGGAATTGGTCAAACCCAAGAGCTCCATAACTCTTTGACGGATCCAACGGCTACATGCAAGAACATGCACCTACATGAAAACTTGGGCACCCAACCATGCAAGAGCATGCAAATAACATGCAATGACATGCACACTCAATTGGTCTCAACCTAGAAAGTTGGACACCCAAGAGGAATATTCTCTTGGAATGCTTAGCATCTGCCACCATAATGGGTCCACCTCTTTGATTGAAATTATAATTTGTCATAGGAAATTAATTAATATATATTTTGTCCCTAAGGTCCTCTAGAAGACTTTCCAAAGAATGTGGAGACACATAAATCAACTTAGGATAGCAATTTTAGTGTCACCTATCCTAATAGCTTTGTCACCAATTTTTCCTTTTCCTTTAGAGAATATTGGTATGCTTCATCCATAGTTCACAACCTTACCATACTTAGCTCATCTTGAATATTTTTCCTCAATACATTAACATATCTGGCCACCTTTTCATGGTCTATTTCATTATGGCTAGTTCTTATGAATTTTTTATAAAACTCCTTTGTATAGGCCTTCACACTTAACTCTCTTTATCTTAAGTTTCTCATTTTTTTGGGAAGCTCAAGTTGATAATCAAAAGGTAGAAATTTAAACTTCATCTTACTTAACATTCAATCCCATTGAGTGATCTTATCTATACCATTTCCTCTTCTCTCAGCTTGCAACTCCTTCCACCAAAGTATTGCATCACCCTTTCAATTTTTTTAAGAAACCTTCACTCTTTTGGGGTCATCCACTTCATCATACTCAAGTTATTCCTCCTTCTTTGTTATCTAACCAATTAAGAAGGGCCCATGATTCCAAGAAAGGGAGGGACACCCAGGGCGCCATAAACTTACAAATTAAGGCATGGTTATTCAGATAATTAAACTCCTCTACAACCAAATCTGGTTGGATTACCAAAACAAGATGAGACAAACTCCTCTCCAAACACCCATTTACCTTCAGCAAGTGGAGAGGCCTTATTTGAGAAGGCCCCCCACCATTTAAAGTTGTACTTAATAAATTCATTACACTGGAATGGTCAAATGGAGAAGGGACATCCCTCATCAAAACCTTTGAAAAATACAAGTTCTACATGCCCTCCCAAACCTGCACCAAACGCCATAAAATCACATCCCAAGTAGAAGACAAAAGAAGAGACCACTCGCAACCGCTACTGAAAATTTAAAAAACCCCCACTTGATCGCTAAAAAATCTCCCCCACGTAGCACCCACACCTTGCAAACTCCCCCAACCAATTGTTGAAGCTAGCACACTCCTTATTCCAAGCATGCACAATCCAAATCGACCATGCAAGTTGCGGCCTACTACTAGCCACGTACCCAAGCCATGCGCAACACCAATTTTTGCATCACCTCCTTGATTCACTAATGTTCCTCCATTCAAATTATTTATTGAGAATTAATAAAAAAAATTTAAAAAAAACTTGTATTAAATGTTTCATAATAAATTTAGATAATATTATTTTATATATTTATAACATGTACTATTATAAAATTAATATAATTTATATTCATAACAATATTATTAATACATAAAATAAAAAGCAAACATATTATATCTATTATTTAATCTTAAATTTTAAATTTAAATATTGTGATCATTATGAGAATGTTTATATTTTAATTTTTTATAATCAATCAATCAAATTCCAAAGGTTTTTTGAAAAAAATCATTTATTCATCAATATTTTATAATATTTATTTTAATAAAGAAACTCAACTTCAACTATGTTAGTCATAGTTGCATTTAGTATGAATCAAGCTCAAGCTCAAACTCAACCCAACAATTGTAATATTCTTAAACCTAGTAAAATCATCATACATTCGACTTGCTATAATTTGTTGATATCAAACTATTATGGAATTGTAGACACCTAAAAATGTCTTGATTATATCACACATTGAGTTAACACAATTTCCCTCATTTTCCACCTAATTCCTCTATTTAATTAAATAATTCCAATTATTAAATTAAATTCATCGTTTTGTCCTATTAATCCAATAATTAATTTTATTTGATTAATTCATCATCCTTCACACTAATTTTCTTCTCTTTTGATTAAATAATGTAAATTATTTAATTAAATGTCGTAAATCCTACTTTGATTAAATAATTCCTAATTGTTTAATTAAAGTTCCTAAATTCCTCCACTTGCACAATTAAATAATTTCTTAAATTGTTTAATTAACTAATATTTCCTCTAATTCTCCAACTTGCACAAGAATATTCTCATGGAATATTCCCTCAATTTAAATTCAAATTTCTTCCTCCACATGGAAATATCTCCCACATGCTTCCTAAAATCAAGGGATTTGTTATTGTCTCAAGCATTTTGGACCTTTGATTAAAAGTCTTGATCCATGCCATCATGCATTATCAACCCTTGATCCTATCCTTGATCCATGTCTCCATCTCTCATTCAATTTCATTCATTGATTAGCCAATTCAATCTCAACTATTGATTCATTCCAAAAGTCTATAAATACCTCTCATTTCACATGAATCCACAATTCACAACCATTTGAACAACCTTATTATGTAGGATTTCATACTCACCTTTTAGCATTGAGAGCATTTTGTGAATCACCTTTACCATCAATTCATCAAGCTTTTGCACAATCAACCATGGATTAGGCTTGATGTTGAGCACTCCACATCAAATTCAACACTAATCCCCCAATGGGATGATTTGCATTGCTAATTAGGTTTTCAATTTGCGTTGGTTTGATATTTTATGCTTCAATTGAACTTTGATTATTAATTATAATAATCTAATTGAATATGGTTTAATGTGATCAATTATTTTGTTTACTTAGTTCATTTTGATTGTATTTGATCATATTACCTAACCATGTTACAATAATCAACCTTTAAATTGTTTTCACGACTCATCCATCAACTACACAAGATAATTGTATTCCAATTTTACAAAAGTAGCTACAATACGTATGACTTGCGATAATCTATTATTTCAAACTATTATTTGACTTGTCTCTAATTGATATTTCATAAATAATTTATTGACTAACCAACAAATACAATTACTACAATACTAGGTAGGCAAGTACTCGCCACTACATGGCACTTGTTTAGTTTTGTAATTGTAGTCTCACAATTTTGGGTGAAGGGAGATTCAAACTTATTTTAATTTTTCTTTAGTTCTTGTTTATGATTTATATAGTTCACAAGCCATGCAACTTTAATTTGTAACTACAATAGGTAGGGGTTGTTATTCCACGATTATGCTCATTCTAGTTTGATTTTCATATTATCCATGAATAAATAAATTATTTTGATAAAAAATAAATATGATTAAACATTGTTCTTGGGATTGGTATTAGTGTACAAAGTTAATGTGACATCCCAAGAATCATGATATAGAATTTTCTTTGTTAATAGCTAGAGCAACGAAGCAACAAAACAAACGAATGGAGTTGCTCAAGATGATATTGACATTAAACATTGTGCTCTTTTTCTTTTTCAATGGCTTTGGAAAAACAATACTGGTCATTATTGGTGTTTTCAGAGGCTTTGGGAAAACAACTCTAGCAATTGTTGTTGTTTTTGAAGGCTTTGACTATATGACAATAATGATTTCTATTGTATTTCTAAGCTTTGCAAAAACAACTCTAGCAACTGTTACTATTTCTACAGCCTTGGAAATACCACACTAGCCATTGTTAGTGTTTTTAGAGGCTTTGGAAAGACCACACTAGCCATTGCTGGCATTTTTAAAAGCTTTGGAAAAATAACTCTACCAATTGTTGGTGCTTCCAGAGGCTTGGGGAAGAAAACACTAACCATTGTTGGCATATTTAAAAGTTTGGGAAAACAACATTAGCAATTGTTTTTGTTTTCGAAGGTTGTGGCAACACAACACTAGTCATTTTTGGTGTTTCAAAAGTTTTGGAAAACAACAGTGGCGACAAATTGATGTCTATGTGAGTTTTTGCAAAACAAAACGAGTTCTTTTTTATGTTACAAGAGGCTTAGGAAAAATAATGCTAGCTTTTATTGATGTAAAAGTTTTGACAAAAGAACATTGGTTTTTGTTGAGGTTTGTATAGACTTGGGAAAAACCAGTGGTAACCACTAGATTGCCAAATTAAATCTCAAACATTACAATTTTTATTTTTAATTGTTGTTGCATTTATAAGATAGTTCTTTTTTTCTCTAGGATTCTTTAATTTAGCATATTAATCATGAAACTTGTCAGGATCATCCTTGGAAAGATGCATTAATTATGGCATATGAATATAAAAAAGGCCAAATAAGGCATAAAGAAGCCCAATTAATAATGCCAACCCTAAAAAAGTGTGAAAGTGTGGTACAACACTTTACAACACCTAAAATAAGGTACAATTAGGTTCATTTAGGTCACAAGGGCCCAAGACCTAATGTGAGTGTGTTAAGCTAGATTTTATAAGGAGGGCCCAAACAAGTGTGAAAATGTCATGGACGACATTTTTTGACACTGCAACCATACAAGTTGTGTCTACCCTAGAAGATGTTTGATGTAAATAACCTTGTTGAAATTCTTTAGTTGCCTCAAATGTTTCCAATAAAGACCTTGTAATAAGTTTTGGACAAATGATTGATGATTTTGCAAATGATTGAATGATGTAAAACCTTCAATGTTTGACAAGAGTCTAGACTCAAGTTCGATTGATTTGTTTTAATGTTGGTTTTTAATGATGGTGTTTATGACCTTGAAAACCTTGAGAGTAGAATTGTGACTCCAAAGTGAGTTTGTGCAAAAATATGTGTACTAATTCAACTAAATTCTTAGAAGTAGATTGTTTCTAAACATATAGCTAAACTAGTTATGTTGTGAAAAACTTCGTCTAAGATATTTGTGTCAAAATTTCAAGTTGTTGTGTGAAGTGAAATGTTTTTTATGATTGATGTTTTGTTGTTTGATGTTGATTGTTTGATGTTTGATTGATCCTAATTGAAAACCTAGAAGGTTTTTTGACAAGATCAAAATGTTTGAAGAACATGAACTTTGTTTGATGTTTGTGAGTGCTAAAAGTGAGCCAAGACTGGTTTTGTGTATCTGTTTGAACTAGTTTGATGTTTGAGAACTAGAAGACACAATGAAATTTTTTATTGAAAGTTGTAGTTTTTTAATTTAGGAAAAAGTGTCGCTATGTTTATGCAAAGGAATTAGACTATTTTGATGCAAAAGGCATCGGTATTTTATAAAGGCATCGATTTTCAATAGAAGCATTAGAATGTTTGAAAAAGGCATCACTCTATAAATTCTTTTTTCCCTAGAAAAAGGCATTGTGATGTGTAAAGGTGTCGATGTGTGAATAAAAGAGACTAACAAACAAATATGTTTTTTGTCTTTTGGTTCTCAAACATCAACCTAATCTAAAATGATTCAAAAACAATCTTTGCTCACTTATAACACTCACAAAAATCAAATAAAGTTTATGTTCTTCAACATATTGGTCTTATCAAAAATACTTTCTAGGTTTTGAATTAGGATCAACATCAAACATCAAACATCAAAACATCGACCATCAAAAAAAAATTCACAAGCACCCAAGCAACTAGACTATGTAGGATTTCCTACTCACCATTATCACCATTTTGTGAATCAACCTTATCAATTCATCAATCTTCATCAACCTCATCAACCTTTAATCAAGTTTGCATCAAAAATAGGATTAAGCTCAACTTGAGCATTCCACAACAATCTATCCCTAATCCCCTAATGGGATGAGGTTCACATTCATTAATTATAATTTCAATTTGGTTTGTTTTATCATTTAATGTTTGAATTGATCTCTTAACTAGTATTTGCAAGAATCTCATTGGAATATGGCTTACTTAGATCATTTTTTTATTTACTTGGTTTATTTCAATTGTAATTGATGTTTCTAACTTTCCATGTCCACATTCTGGCTTGCCCAGTGGGACCATTGTCCTTTATTAGCTAATTTAAATGAAGTTTTTGGACATTACAGGTGCATGAAGTAGAGTGATGCCTTTGCCAATACAAGCTGACCCTTCCACAAATGGTGACACCTTTGCATGTTAAAGGCTTGTGCCTTTGCAAATAACAATGCCTCTACCCAATAGTGACACTTCTTAATTTCATTGATGCCCTTGTAGGTGTAATAGAGTGATGCCTCTATCTGATAGAGTGACACCTCTACCAAAATAGAGCGACACCTTTGCAAGTAAACTAGGAAGCATAAGGCCTTAATGTTTAATCAAAGTTTGATTTGTATTTTTACCTAACCCTAACTTGTTCCTTTTTGGTTTTCTATGCAGGTTGATAGGTCAACATCTCTACCAACCAATTATGCTTTTCCATTTCATCGATGCCCTTCTAGGTCTAATAGAGTGGCGCCTTTGTCTGATAGAGCAACGCCCTACCAAAATAGAGTGACACGTTTGCAAGTAAAACAAGAAGCATAAGGTATTAATGTTTAGTCAAAGTTTAATTTGCATTTTTACATAACCCTAACCTATTTTATGTTTTTTTCTATTATTTTATGAGACTAGCATTTGTAAGGAAGCATGGATCAAAGAAAAAGAGTATCTAGATTAAAACTTGTCATAGGAATCAAGCATGAATCATGAAATTCAAATTGTTTCTTAACACTTATGTGAAGGATGACCTTAGATCTTTCTAGTTAAATAATTTAGCTTAGCCTCACATTTAGCTTTGGTGTAATTGAAATTGAACCCCACAAGTACTCACTTTTGAATTTTTAAATTAACACACTTGTATTTTAGTTAAAATGAACACATTTGTTATTTGAGCTTAAAAATAACCATTACCTGATTTTGCTTCCAGCTCAATTAGGGAGAGCTGAGATAGCATTTGCAAACTAAAGATGAAAGGTAGATATCATTTTTTATTAAGTTTCATCCATATGCATAAAGAAATTATCAAAAGACTACATTATTACATTGTGCGAATGAATACAACAGAGAAGAGAGTGAACAATTTGTTGCAAAGGTAGTCTTTATTGATAATCATAAGTGTATAGTGTCCCACACAAGCTGAGGGAATGACTATTTGAATGCAAATAAAGGAAAAAACTATACATTTATAGGTACAAGAAAGAAAAAATTTATATGTAAAGAAGGGGGGCCTATCATTGCCTGAATGACGAATCCAAATTGAGTGGAGTTGCATCTATTCAACCCCTCCTGTTTGTCCACCCTCCAGAGGTTGCCTTCCCTACTGCTCCAAGAATTCTTGCATGTGTGAGAGAGAGTTGGTTAGAGCAATGAAAGATCACCAATCAATATATATGCAAACATCCATAAACATATAGCCTGATCCTCATAAGCATTAAAATAGCTTGCATACCACAAATTTCTAGGAAAACAAAAGAGTTATCAAAAACATCTATCATATGCTCTATTTTATCTAATATGTTTGTTCATTGTGCAGGTATAGGTGAAATCTTTGTTGTTGAATTATTTCATAGCATGTGGAGTCAAATGGGCTCCCACAAGGGTTGAGCGTAACATGTTTCCCTCTAGTTTCATTAGAGGCCGATAGTTACATTTTATATCACCAATGCAATCCTTGAAGAAAGGTTTCATTAATCATGGTGATATTGATAAGAATAGATATCTTATTAATAAGAGTTCTCTCATATTAATAAGGACATTCCTTGCTAATAGGAACATGGTACAAAGCTGGCCTACAAAGATTCCATGATGTTTGTAGTTTGAAATTCATAAGTGTAGGGTCATCATGTTTATGAGACAACAAGACCTATCAAGTACTATTAGAAGTTGTCATGAGCTACATGGAGCAGCTATAGGTGATGCGTGAAAGGCATTGTCAAGGCCATAATGCATTTGTTGTCCCAAAGAACAATGTAGTGTAAATGGAAAACACAATGTTGCAGTTGAAAGCCTTAATCATTTGTGCATTTGAAAGTGAAGAGATGCATTGTAAGTTAGACATGTAGCCATAGAAGAAAGTAAATGAGGGCTTGGAGGATAGTCATGAATGTTAGTCGTGGAGTGCAAGCCTAGAAGGATAATTCAAAGGTTTTTGAAAAGCAGAGTTTCCACAAAGGAATAATCAAAGGATGGAAAATCCCCATAGAAATGGAAAAACAATGAAAATTTTGCATAAACAGAGGATCTATATGCCATATTGGGACAATAAATGACAAGGAGGAGGATGACTTCCCAAACAAATGACAATCCTTTTATTTGTGTGCATGGAAGTCCTAAAATATGCTTTGAATAAAGTACATTCTTGACATGTTTTAGTGATAGTTTAGAAAAGAGGATACCTCAATGGAGGGTGATCCCACAATACTGGTTTATAATTTTTGGCCAAGCTGGACACTAAAATAATTTTTTCTAACTAAATCTTCACTTTCGGGCACCTATGGCAGCTAAACCATGAGGAATTTGAAGATGATGTGAACTAGTGATTTGTGACATTTTGTTTGAAGATTCTAAATATTTTTTTTTTTCAAAAATTTTGGAATCAAATTGCACTGCTTTTTCCATCTCCTTCGAAAACTAGTTTTTTTCTAGAAAACAACATTTTTAAGGAGTAACACTTGCCGTATAACGCATCAATTTTTTTCCATCAAGGATAAAATTATAATTCTTTCAAATTTAGATTTGTAACTCTGATATCTAATGCTTCCAATTGGTTAGATAGTTTTTTATTGAATATTTTTTCTTAAATCAAGTTTTGAAGTCAAACCAATTACAATTCACACATAGGTGAACCGTATAATGCGTAAGTTTTTTTGTATGTATCGAAATTAAATTTTTTTTGTTTGATCAAGGACCTCAATATCTGGTGCACTCATATATTTCAAAAGTTTTTTTGATAATCTACTATTTTTCCATAAAGAGCTTGATTTTCGGTGAAAACCCTCTATTTAATAAAACTAAGAAAACAAATACATAATAAAACTAAAACATATTAAAATTATAGTCATTGGATATCTAATTCCAAGGACTACCTGAGTCCAGTTGGGTTTGTGAAGTCTCCTCCATTTTCATCCTCAACTTGAGCTTCGAAGGGAAAAAAATTCTATTTTTTTTGGTGCTAGAGAGCAAGAAGGTGGGAAAAGGGGGTTTTCATTGTGTTTTTTGGTGGGATGGTGGGAACTTGCATTGAATAGGTTCATTCGGACCCAGGTTGTAGTGAACCCTCTTTTGGTTCATTTGAACCTATTAGTTCACTCTAACCCCCAAAATGAAATTTTTTTCAACTTTTCCTTCCTCACTCCAATTGTAAACCACTTTTGTGGGTTCACCCTAGAGATAGGAAGGCAATGTATCTAAGGAACAATGCATTTCATTGAAGAATAGTGACAATCATGAAAGAAAAGAGCAGGTTTGAGTCTATGACTCATGAATTATTGCCTCAAGAATTAAGTCTATTCTTGGAGATTTGAATCTGATTAGGTAATTTAGCATTTCATGAGATTGTCTCTATATAGTCATCAACCAACAATAGCTCAACAATATAAATTTCTATATTGCAAGAGAAATAATAGATGTTGACTTTGAATTCAATGATTCTATTGAAATCTTCCTCAAGTTTCCTTCTTTTTCCTAATATGTGGCTTTGTTCCTAACATCTTACCAAACATAGGTGACTATGATGATGTTATGCATGGACAATAAACTTATGCTTATGGAGTTTATCACAGTCAATGTCTCAAAGACTATGTTGGTATTAATGCCTTGAAGACAAAGACTTCGAAAGCAGATGACAAAGATATGCAGATAGTTTAAAGCACAAACCTAGAGGGATTAGATCATTAATAGCCATGAAAGAAATTCAGAAAGAAGGCCACAAAAAAGTGCAGACCCAAAATGGGTGATGAAGTCGAGTGTTATAGAAAATGCCCACATAGAAAATGAAAACCCTCAACTGCTTGTAAAGGAAAGTCATGAAAATATACAAGATATAGTGGCTAAAATATTCAGAATGAGGTTTTCTTTGTCTTTGTGGTAACACAGAGCCACACCCTAAAACTAAAACCTTTGAAATTTACATAAAAGAGGAGTACGTACAATATAGTGGAGTAAGATGCCACGACTTGTGACAAAACAAAAAAAACAAGCCCATGTTTTCCAAAAAGAATAACAAGCCATGAGTTCGAGCTTGCATAAAAGAGAACAAAAAAAAAACATATTTTTTTTCACAAGGATGTCAAGCATGTAGAAAATGAAAAAAATCAAAAAACATATTCACGATTTTTCTAAATGAGTGGGCTTGAAACAACATTTTCATACATAGATAATGATTGAAAAAAGCTTTATTTTCATAGGCAGTGACTTACTCAGTTCAACCTCCATGTTTCCTTCATAATTTACTTGTGGGAATCTCCAGATGCAACTTCCAGATGCTCAACCATGGCGGCTCTCTCAACAGAGGAAAGTTTGAAAAAAATGAAATGAAAAGCATTATTTAGCTTTGTCATGGTTTTGCTTGCTAGGGTTTCATAATCCTAATGGATGTCGATCGGTAAAAGGCAATTTTTACCTTTTATTTTAAAAACTTTGCAATAAACTAATGCCCCATGCCCTTGACTTATGCCTTGTGTTCTGTTTATTGTTTTCCAGGTCAATCAAATACTCTCGTTTACATATGCCTTACGAACATACTCAAGCCAAATGTTTTTATTCCTTGTGCCGAATTTGAAAATGTAAAAAAAGTAAAATATTAAAGTGTTGTCATTATAAATCACTTTAATATTTGTTATGTAAGTGCAAAATAAAAAGCGTTGATTTTCAAGTTCAAGTCAATGGGAGGTAGTTTGAAAATTTACGTTATGCAAGAATATAGGGGAGGTTGGAGAGGTTAGCCAACACATGACAAAAATATAGGCTTGTTTGACCCAGTTTGGAGATAGGGTTGAATAATGATGACTTGTGCCAAACATGTGGAAGGTATGTGGGTTGTTTTTGTCCTATTTTATTTTCCTTTATGTAGTTAACATGAACTATTGCAGGTCATAACATCTGTTGAGTTAGTTTAGGAGAAAGTCTAAGTTGTGAAGACATTTTTTACTTCCTTTTGGATGTTTTCCTTGATATTTTTAGCCTAGTTATGAAGTACTTATGCAAAGACATATGAAGTTTCAGTTTTGTACACCACTATTTAAGTTGTTGATGATTTTTGTGTAAAAATAGCAATATTATGCTTGGGATCATTTTGGTGAATCACCCATAATATAGGTTTCATTTTATGTACTCTTTCTTACCCTTTTCCTTGACAAAACTGCAGGATAGTATGAGGTGATTGCCATTTAGGAGCCAACCTTATTTGGAGGTCAACTCCAAGTTTAGGTGACCCATAGCCTAGGAGTGTTCTCTTGTTACTCCAAAATGCTAAGTTCTGCAACTTAGCAAGGGTGTAGTTTTGAGAACTAACAATAACCACAACTTGCACCTTTAAATGCAACTAAAAATGAACCACACATCTATTTTGATGCACTTAAAATAAACTTTGTCTTCATTGCCTTTCATGCTTGGTAAGTTGGATGTGTATCCTCTCCCCTCACACCTAGTGTGATCTTGGATGAAGAGAAACATCTTGAACTTACAATTTTATTCATTGTAACCCTAAGGTGGTTGCTATGTATCCTCTCCCCCTTTGCCTAGTGCGATCTTGGGTGAAGAGAAATATTAACTCCTTTTTTTCTTTGAGTAGGAGGCCTGCCTTGAGATACATCCTCATTGAGAACTCAAGGGTTCAACCTCAAGCGATGTTTTTAGGCACGTTATATAAATTGGTTGAGAGAGAAAGCTGTAGGTCGGTCTGTGCATGTAGTGCTCTAGACTTATGCTAGGGAACTATGATTTTTTGGTTTTGCGAGGAGATGTCTGAGAGGTTGATGGTGTTCACAAAGTTTTACTCACTAGAAACCTATTTGTTTTAGAGGCTTAAGACTTTTGAAAATCTTCTTTTAGTGACGTGCAATGGTATAGAATTGTTCCATGTAGTTACTTGCCATGTACCAAGCATAATTGAGGTGATGGAATCCCTTGCAAGGAACTTTTCCTTCCAAGGTAAGAGGTGTGTCATCTATGCGTGCATACTCTAGTTACTCATTCTATGTGTGATATTTTATCATGTGGGACCACTTTGAGAAGACAAACCTAATATAAATACTAAATAGCTTGTACTCTATGGCATGTTTTCATGTTGAGACCTTGTGACACCAACTAGTGAGTTCTAGTGGAAGAAGAGCACATGTAAAAAATCATATCATCTCATTAAGCCAGTTTTACATGCTATATATTTTGTTTGCAAAATCAAAATATTAAACAAATTAGATCAACTTGCATTTTAAAGATCCCCTAGACAAATCAATGCCTTTGCATGAATAGTGTGACACCGTTATACAAATCGACACTTTTATTTTTGTCAAAATGATGGTTTTATTTTCACATTAATGCCTTTGCACATCACAACACCTTTGTTAGGGAATTTTTTTTTTATAGAGCTAGATAGTCCGACACTTCTATCGAACATCAATGCCTTTGTAAAATACCAATACCTTTGTATCAAAACAGTTTGATGCCTTTGCCTAAATATAGTGATGCTTTTTCCTAAATTAGAAAACTGCAACTTTCAACAAACAAATATGATTTTGTCTTTTGGTTCTCAAACATCAAAGTGATCTGAAACAATTGAAAACCAATCTTGGCTCACTTATAGCACTCACAAACATCAATCAAAGTTTATGTTCTTCAACATCTTGGTCTTGTCAAAAACACCTTCTAGATTTTCAATTAGGATCAATGCCAAATAATCAATATCAAACATCAAAATATCAACCATCAAAAACATATTCACAAGCACCCAAGCAACTAGACTATGCAAGATTTCCTACTCACCATTATCATTATTTTGTGAATCAACCTTATCAATTCATCAATCTTCATCAACCTCATCAACCTTTTATCAAGCTTTACATCAATAATGGGATTAGGATCAAGCTAAGAATTATACATCAATCTAGCCCTAATGCCCTAATGGGATGGGTTTTGCATTCATTAATTAGGATTTCAATTTGGTTTTCTTTGTTATTTCATGTTTAATTGATCTCTTAACTAGTATTTGTAAGAATCTCATTGGAATATGGCTTAGTTAGATCATTTGTTTCAATTGTAGTTAATCTTTCTAACTTTCCCAACATATACCAACACATATGCAAATGATGATTCTTTTGCATGTTTAAGGCTCATGCTTTTGTAAATAGTGACGCTATTGCCTAACATCATTTTTTGTTTTTTGTGCAGGTTGACAAGTTGATGCTGCTACCAAACAGTGACACCTTTGTAGGTAAACCAAAAGAAAAAAATTCTTACCTGGTTTAATCTGAGTTTGATTTTTATTTTTACCTAACCCTAACTTGTTTTTTGTTGGCTTATGAGACTAACACTTGCAAGGAATTCATCAAGCTTGGATCAAAGCTAAAGATTGTCTATTAACACTTATTGAAGGAACCAAGCATGACTGAAAAATCTAAAGTGTTTCTTAACACTTAGATCAATTACAATTGAAATAAACTAAGTTAATAAACAAATGATCTAAGCCATATTCCAATGAGATTCTTGCAAATACCAATTGAGCTTAATGAAAATATGAAATAATAAAGCCAATTCAATTCAAAAGACTAATTAACTAGCATACATATATTAAACATTAATATATATAATAAACACCGAGAGTTATCCTTCTCGAGGTGCCTATTTTCAGCTAATTTATATCTTTTATTTGACATTTTCAAATATCAAAATCACTATAGCTATTTTTTCTATTTGGTCTTTATTCACATTGATGGAAGGCAATGTATGCTATCAATATCAAGCTGTAAATTCTATGGATGGAGGGAATTCTACATGTTTTAAATCAACTTACCTAATCTCTATTTGGCATACTAATCTCTATTCATCATATTATATTATCAAAATCATTCTAGCTAATTTCTATTTGGAAAAACATCTGGGTGGGATTGGTGATTCAATATTTAGATTTTTTTTGTATAAATAGTTGGATTTCATTGAAATCGGCATATTTTCCCTTACAACATGATAAGTAATCCTACATCTAAGCCAAGAGCATAATAATTAGAATTTTGTAAATCCATTCCAATCAGGAAAAAATTAATGGAATTTTCATACAAAACATCGATAATTATGAAACAAAATTTACTACATATTCATTTACAGGAAAATATCATTCATTTTACAGAAAAATCTAAAAAATTATGACATATTCATTTTACAAAGAAATCTACTTAAAACATACAAAATAATCATCTAACAAAGGAAATAGTTTTTACACAAATTTTTTGAGCAGTGAATCAAAGCTTCAATTTGTGAAAAGATAGTCTTTAGAAAATACTCTACTTGCGACAAATACTCAATTTTTACCAATATATTAAAACATATTTCACTCTCTGATTTCAATAGAAAGCAATCAATCTCAAACTGGACCCTAAGACAAAAACACACAACAAGAATTGAAACTACATAAATTACTATTAATATCTTCAAAAAAATAGGCAATTGATTGTAAGGAAAGCAACGGTACGGAAACAACTTTCCTAATGTCAAAACCATAGGGAAGTAAGCAGACAGTACTTTTAATTTTTCTAATTACAATCCAATTAAGACACACATGAAATATTTATAGAAACAAAGAATATACTCAAAGACAATGAACAACAGATTTACGTGGGAAACCCTTTCGAGAAAAAATCCACCACACGAAGCTGAATCTCTTTGTATTACAGTAACAACAATTACATACAATCAGAGATACAACTCTCTGGTATCAGTTCACAGTAGCTTCATTCACTGTTATTCCTCTTATAGAAAAAAGCTCTCAACAAAAAACTGATTCATTTTTCTAACTTAGAATGCTCTTTCTTCAAACTTAACACATTCTAATTTTTGTCCTCTGTTCATCCTTATCCACCATTTCCCCATCATAGAAAGTTTCCTCTCGAGCATTGATTTTTCCCTGCATGCTGTTCAGCTCCAGTGTTGCAACAGTTACAAAAAACTAACTGCCACCCATTTGAAATTGCTTCCTCTGATTGGTCCATGAGGCTCCACATAGGATGGTCAAACTAGTCAAGGGTGTTCAACTTTGTTGGCATATTGGTGAGACACTAACAGTGTCTCCCCAATGCCACAGAGTCTTCATATCGCTATCAGCATAGGTCCACAGTCTGCAAGATGATATACCGAATGGCATGAGTCAAACTGAATCCATCAACATCCATTGTGTTTCTATCGGCAAGAGATTTCTTATCGGCTAGACTCATACCGATGCTCACAAGGTCACAGCGACTTCCACTTTGCTATCGACAAGACTTTCCAGTCGCCAAGATGTTTCGCCGAGTCTCCCCATAGTTTCACCGAAGCATCTGACAGTCGGCAAGACATCTATCTTTTTCCAGGACTTCATACCAAGTTCATCCAAGTCTTACCGAGTCAGCAAGACTTTAAGTCTTTCGCTAAGACCTTACACCGGCCGAACATGTCATACCGAAGCATTGAAGAGTCGGCGAGAATTATCGTCTTTTCCAAGACCTTATACCAAGGTCTTAAGTCACCCGCCAAGACCACATACCGAGCACCCATGTCTTGCCGAGTCAGCAAGACATTTGACTTTGCCAAGACATTTCACTGGGCGCCGAGAGCTACATTAATGACTTCAGTTGCATCCCCATCGGTGAGACCAGGCGCCCTTCGCCAAGACTTCATACCAAAGTCTTTTGTCACTGCGAAGGCACCAAGTGAAAACTCCTGTCAGCATGACCTTTCATTTGTCGCTGAGAGATCTTCCCGATGCCCTTGAGTTACCCTGATAGACATATGTTATCGATGAGATATTCTCCAATCGCTGGGACTTCTCCCCGAGTGCTTGAGCTACTCTGACATCCGCATTAACACTCGATAGGAGCATATTGTCGGCTAGAGGTCTCCAATCGACAAAAGGTCACAGTGATAGACTTGTCGGCAAGACATCAGATTTGTCTCGGTGACATGAACATTTCAACAAGATTCAGAACAGTTAGTCGGCCATACATGAATAATGTCACAGTGACTTTGCCCTGCAAGAGTTACATGTCAATAAGAATTGAGGAACATATTCCAACAAGCTCCCACTTGACGAATATTTTACTAACACCTCTAGAGCATAATCAAACTACTGAAAGACATGGGCCAAGAGGCCCATCGAACTGGCACACCACCTGTATTTGTTTGTACTCACAGGCATCGTCAATGCATTTGCAACATTCTCTAGAGTATCCACTTTCTCCAAAGAGACCTTCCCATCCTCCACCATATCCCGTACAAAATGATACTGTACATCTATATGTTTCGTCCTGGCATGGACAGTAGGATTTTTCACCAAACATATAGCACTTTGACTGTCACAATAAATTCTAATTTTACCTACATCAAAACCAATGTTAGAACACAAACGCTTTAACCAGATTGCTTCTTTACAGGCATGTGTAACTGCCATGTACTCTACCTCTGTAGTGGACAAAGTGGCTACAACCTGCTGCTTGCTCATCCAACTCACTGACCACCATTCATCATGAAAACATATCCACTGGTGGATCTTCTGCTGTCAATGTCCCCTGCCCAATTAGAATTCGCATAACCTTGAATGCTAAGAGTCTTATGTGATTCAACCAAGTTACCATGGTAACACAAAGCATAGTCTGAAGTGCCCTTCAGATATCTAAACACTCTCTTCATAGCATCCAAATGTGTCCTTCCAGGATTAGCCATAAACCGACTAAGAACTCCCACTGCTTGGGTAATGCCTGGCCTTGTACAGACCATTGCATACATAAGGTTGCCGATTGCACTAGCATAAGGTACATTGGTCATGTTCTCCATCTTAGTAGGAGATTTTGGACAATCCTCAATAGATAGCTTCATTCCCTGTGTAACTGGAACAACTAGTTGCTTGCACTCAATCATACAAAATCTCTCTAGAACAGTCATGATATACTTACTCTGACTGAGCCAAAGTTTTCTATTTTTCTTGTCTCTGGTTATTTTTCTTCCCAGAATGTACCTTGCTGCACCAAGATCTTTCATTTCAAACTTTACAGACAATTGAGACATAAGATCAGAAATCATTAGCTTACTATTGCCTATGAACAACATATCATCAACATAGAGAGCAATAATAATGACTTGATCACTTTCAGCTTTGTAATATACACAATGATCACATTTTGATCTTACAAATCCTAATGACAAAACAAAAGTGTCAAATTTTTGGTACCACATTCTAGGAGACTGTTTTAACCCATACAAAGATTTCTTTAACTTGCAAACCATTATTTCCTTACCTTTTTCCACAAAGTGCTCCGGCTGGGACATATAAATTTCTTCTTCAAGGTCACCATGAAGAAACGATGTCTTCACATCCATCTGTTCAATTTCTAAGTCATACGCTGCTGCAAGTGACAAAAGAAATCTAATAGATGTCAGCTTAGCTACAGCAGAAAAATTTTCTCCATAATCAATTCCCTCTACCTGGGAATAACCTTTTGCAACCATCTTTGTTTTATATTTTTCTACACTACCATCCAGACCAATTTTCTTTTTGAATATCCATTTGCAACCCACAACTTTTCTGCCTTTAGGCAATGGAATCAAACTCCAGGTATCATTCTTTTTTAATGATGCCATTTCTTCATTCATGGCTTCCAACCAAGAATTTGAATCAGACATTTTAAATGCCTCTTTCACAGTCCTAGGTTTATCAGTGCTAGATATTAAAGCATAGGCACAAGTAGACTCTATTAAGAAAACCCATACCTATCAGGTTGCTTTCTTTTACGAGTTGACCTCCTCACAGGCTGAGGCTGAGGTGGCTCTTCATCTTCTTCAGAATTTTCAGAACTACTTGAGCTCTCCTCAGTATCAGGTACATTTTGATTTTTCAATTCCTCTTTATCTAGTGTCGGAGGAATTCCTGCTACATCCTTTTCATTTTCTGATTTCTTCTTTGACTGCAGATCCAATGTAGAAGTTTTTAGCTCACAAAAGATGACGCTTCTGCTATACAAAACCTTCTCAGTCTCAGGGTTCCAAAGCTTGTATCATTTTATGCCAGCACTATAGCCAATAAAAATACACTTTATAGCTTTGTTTTCCAACTTGGATCTTTTTTCAAATGGCACATATGCATGTGCCTCATAGCCAAAGACACAAATATGTCTCAGAGAGAGCTTCTTTCCAGACCATGCTTCCAAAGGCGTCTTCTCAACAAGAGCAGAGTTAGGAGAATGATTTACCAAGTAACATGTTGTAGAGACTGCTTCAGCCCATAACTTCTTCTCCAAGCCAGCACTACTCAGCATACTTCGTGCTCTTTCCATTATTGTCCTGTTGAACCTTTCAGCAACTCCATTTTGTTGTGGAGTATAAGGTGTAGTCTTATGTCTTTTAATCCCAAGATCTGTAAAGTACCTTTCAAATTCATCTGAACAAAACTCACCGCCATTGTCAGTCCTTAAACATTTTATTTTCCTACCTCTCTGATTTTCAACAAGGTTTTTAAATTCCTTAAACCGACTGAACACTTCTGATTTACTTCTTAGAAAATATACAAATGTTCTTCTTGAATAATCATCAATAAACGACACATAGTATCTTGATTTAGACAGAGAAGGAACATTCACTAGACCAAAAACATCAGAATGAATATAATCAAGCAAACCCAAAAATTTTTGAGGACTGGAATAAAATGAAACACGGTGTTGCTTTCCATATATGCAATGTTCACAAAATTTGAATTCAAGGTTACAATCTTCAAGCCCTTCTACTAGGTTTTTATTTTTCAAGTTTTTTAAACCTTTCTCACCAATGTGGCCTAGCCTATGATGCCAGAGCATAGTCTTCTCTACTGGAAGTTTAACCTCCATGGAATTTACACCATCAAGAACGTTTTCCTTCTTTTCTCCATAAGCAGCTTTTAGTGACTTTGCAGAGACACTATTGCATTAGATAGCCAGTGCATCCAACTTGTACAAGGTACCAATTAGAGCCTCTAGTCATTTTGCAGCCATTTCCAGAGAACGTGACCTACACTCCAATATCATTCAGCTTACTTACAAAAAGTAAATTATGAGCCAGACCTGGTATATGCATCACATCATTGATTCCCTTCACTCTTCCATTAGGGAATTGAATTCTGACTCTTCCACGACCAATAATTTCCAAAGATGAATCACTTGCTAAGTACACCTTTCCACCATTGTATTCTTCATACTTCATGAACCAATCTCTATGAGATGTCATGTGGAAAGATGCTCTAGAATCAATCAGCCAGACATCATCTAATGCCCGTGTAGCCAAAGCTGCAATGAAGGCGTCTGCATCACTCTAAGAAGAATCATTTCCAGAAGAGTTCTTCTTCTTTTTCTCTTTTTCTCCTCCTTGCAATCCTTTCAGACATGACCAGGTTGCCCACAATTCTAGCACTTCCTTGGACTTCTTTCCGGGGAGACTTTGATCTCCCTTCTAATTTTGATCTAGATTTCTTGTCCTTCTTCTTGCCTTTCTCCATTGATGCACCTCGATGAGTGAGCCTCATTTGTCATCTAGAAGATTTCTTCTCATCTCTTGACAACAAAAGAAGCAACAACATCTTCCATCTTGAAAGTGGATGTCGTTACTCCCCAATAGCCATCCTTTATTAGTCCCAAGAATCGGCAAAGAACATAGCGACCCAACATTACAGCGATCTTCATCTTCAATCTTCACACCAACATATATTGGCGAGCAATCAACATACTTGAATGCATTCAAAATATCAACAAGCCCGATCCTCCCTCACGCATTCTCAAAGGTACAACTTCTTCCTCAAGAACAATTTGTTCACCAAGGACTTGCTGATAAATAGATACCAATATTTTCCACAAGGAAGAGGCGGTCACATTCTTCATACCGTTCAAAGAACAAAATTACGCCAAGCCAGACCCCTTATCAACCCCTTAGACTTTCTATCTGAAAGATCCCAATCCTCTTGCTTCATGCCTTAAGGCATCGTTCCAGACACAACAAGCCACATATCATGATCCACTAATAGATCTTCCATTTTGAGTTTCCATAGCTCAAAATTGCTACCATTGAATTTCTCTATTTCCACCCTTTTGGATGTGTTCGCCATCTTAATCTATAATTAAATTAACAAAACTCTACAAAACTCCCACTGGAAAAGGATTGACACAAAAAACCCAACCCACTCACAAGGACAACACAATTGGCTAGGCTTTGATACCACTTGTAAGGAAAGCAACAGTATGGAAACAAATTTCCTAACGTCAAAACCATAGGGAAGTAAGTAGATAATACTTTTAATTTTTCTAATTACAATCCAATTAAGACACACATGAAATATTTACAGAAATAGAGAATATACTCAAAGACAATGAACAACAGATTTACCTAAGAAACCCTTTCGGGAAAAAATCCACCACACCAAGCTGAATCTCTTTGTATTACAGTAACAACAATTACATACAACCAGAGATACAACTCTCTGGTATCAGTTCACAGTAGCTTCATTCACTGTTCTTCCTCTTATAGAAAAAATATCTCAACAAAAAAATGATTCATTTTTCTAACTCAGAATGCTCTTTCTTAAAACTTAACACATTCTAATTTCTGTCCTCTATTCATCCTTATCCGCCATTGCCCCATAATAGAAAATTTCCTCCTGAGCGTTGATTTTTCCCTACATGTTGTTCAGCTCCAGCATTGCAAAAAACTAACTACCACCCATTTGAAATCGCTTCCTCTGATTGGTCCACAAGGCTCCACATAGGATGGTCAAATTGGTCAAGGGCGTTCAACTTTGTTGGCATATGAGTGAGACACTAACAGTGTCTCCTTGATGCCACAAAGTCTTCATATCGCTATCGGCATAGGTTCATAGTCTACAAGATGATATAACAAACGCCATGAGTCAAACTGAATCCATCGACATCCATTGTGTTTCTATCGGCAAGAGATTTCTTATCGGCTAGACTCATACCGATGCTCACAAGGTCACATCAACTTCCACTTTTCTATCGGCAAGACTTTCCATTCGCCAAGATGTTTCATCGGGTCTCCCCATAGTTTCACCGAAGCATCTAACAGTCGGCAAGACATTTGTCTTTCGCTAGGACTTCATACCGAGTTCATCCAAGTCTTACCGAGTCAGCAAGACTTTAAGTCTTTCGCTAAGACCTTACATCGACCGAACATGTCATACCGAAGCATCAAAGAGTCGGTGAGAGTTATTGTCTTTGCGAAGACCTTATACCGAGGTCTTAAGTCACCTACCAAGACCACATACTGAGCACCCATGTCTTGTCGAGTCGGTAAGACATTTGACTTCGCCAAGATGTTTCACCGGGTGCCAAGAGCTACACCGATGACTTCAGTTGCATCCTCGTCGGCGAGACCAGGTGCCCTTCGCCAAGACTTCATATCGAAGTCTTTTGTCACCGCGAAGGCACCAAGTGAAAACTCTCGTTGGCATGACCTTTCATTTGTTGCTGAGAGATCTTCTCGATGCCCTTGAGTTACCCCGATAGCCATATGCTATTGGTGAGACATTCTCCAATCGCTGGGACTTCTCCTCGATGGCTTGAGCTACTCCGACATCTACATTAACACCCGATAGGAGCATACTGTCGGCCAGAGGTCTCCAATCGACAAAAGGTCACACCGAACACAAAAAGGTC
>VDFB02290541.1:32167-104969 GCA_007258455.2 Sequoia sempervirens | reverse complement strand
ACAACATTAGCAATTGTTTTTGTTTTCGAAGGTTGTGGCAACACAACACTAGTCATTTTTGGTGTTTCAAAAGTTTTGGAAAACAACAGTAGCAACAAATTGATGTCTATGTGGGTTTTTGCAAAACAAAACGAGCTCTTTTTTATGTTACAAGAGGCTTAGGCAAAATAATGCTAGCTTTTATTGATGTAAAAGTTTTGACAAAAGAACGTTGGTTTTTGTTGAGGTTTGTATAGACTTGGGAAAAACCAGTGGTAACTACTAGATTGCCAAATTAAATCTCAAACATTACAATTTTTATTTTTAATTGTTGTTGCATTTATAAGATAGTTCTTTTTTTCTCTAGGATTCTTTAATTTAGCATATTAATCATGAAACTTGTCAAGATCATCCTTGGAAAGATGCATTAATTATGGCTTATGAATATAAAAAAGGCCAAATAAGGCATAAAGAAGCCCAATTAATAATGGCAACCCTAAAAAAGTGTGAAAGTGTGGTACAACACTTTACAACACCTAAAATAAGGTACAATTAGGTTCATTTAGGTCACAAGGGCCCAAGACCTAATGTGAGTGTGTTAAGCTAGATTTTATAAGGAGGGCCCAAACAAGTGTGAAAATGTCATGGACGACATTTTTTGACACTGCAACCATACAAGTTGTGTCTACCCTAGAAGATGTTTGATGTAAATGACCTTGTTGAAATTCTTTAGTTGCCTCAAATGTTTCCAATAAAGACCTTGTAATAAGTTTTGGACAAATGATTGATGATTTTGCAAATGATTGAATGATGTAAAACCTTCAATGTTTGACAAGAATCTATACTCAAGTTTGATTGATGTGTTTTAATGATGATGTTTATGAACTTGAAAACCTTGAGAGTAGAATTGTGACTCCAAGGTGAGTTTGTCCAAAAATATGTGTACTAATCCAACTAAATTCTTACAAGTAGATTGTTTCTAAACATAGAGCTAAACTAGTTATGTTGTGAAAAACTTAGTCTAAGATATTTGTGTCAAAATTTCAAGTTGTTGTGTGAAGTGAAATGTTTTTGATGATTTATGTTTTGTTGTTTGATGTTGATTGTTTGATGTTTGATTGATCCTAATTGAAAACCTAGAAGGTTTTTTGACAAGATCAAAATGTTTGAAGAACATAAACTTTGTTTGATGTTTGTGAGTGCTAAAATTGAGCCAAGACTGGTTTTGTGTATCTGTTTGAACTAGTTCGATGTTTGAGAACTAGAAGACACAGTCAATTTTTTTATTGAAAGTTGTAGTTTTTTAATTTAGGAAAAAGTGTCGCTATGTTTATGCAAAGGAATTAGACTATTTTGATGCAAAAGGCATCAGTATTTTATAAAGGCATCGATTTTCAATAGAAGCATCAGAATGTCTGACAAAGGCATCACTCTATAAATTATTTTTTCCTTGGAAAAAGGAATTGTGATGTGTAAAGGTGTCGATGTGTGAATAAAAGAGACTAACAAACAAATATGTTTTTTGTCTTTTGGTTCTCAAACATCAAACTAATCTAAAACAATTCAAAACCAATCTTGGCTCACTTATAACACTCACAAACATCAAATAAAGTTTATGTTCTTCAACATATTGGTCTTATCAAAAACACTTTCTAGGTTTTAAATTAGGATCAACATCAAACATCAAACATCAAAACATCGACCATCAAAAACAAGTTCACAAGCACCCAAGCAACTAGACTATGTAGGATTTCCTACTCACCATTATCACCATTTTGTGAATCAACCTTATCAATTCATCAATCTTCATCAACCTCATCAACCTTTTATCAAGTTTTGCATCAAAAATGGGATTAGGCTCAACTTAAGCATTCCATAACAATCTATCCCTAATCCCCTAATGGCATGAGGTTCACATTCATTAATTATAATTTCAATTTGGTTTGTTTTATCATTTAATGTTTTAATTGATCTCTTAACTAGTATTTGCAAGAATCTCATTGGAATATGGCTTAGTTAGATTATTTTTTTATTTACTTGGTTTATTTCAATTGTAATTGATGTTTCTAACTTTCCATGTC
The DNA here is from genome assembly GCA_007258455.2 of Sequoia sempervirens. Classification (NCBI taxonomy): domain Eukaryota; kingdom Viridiplantae; phylum Streptophyta; class Pinopsida; order Cupressales; family Cupressaceae; genus Sequoia; species Sequoia sempervirens. The sequence goes on along the minus strand of VDFB02290541.1, from coordinate 102,909 downwards.
CACATTCTAGCTTGCCCAGTGGGACCCTTGTCCTTGATTAGCTAATTCAAAGTTTTTTGGACATTACAGGTGCACGAAGTAGAGTGATGCCTTTGCCAGTACAAACTGAAGCTTCCACAAATGGTGACACCTTTGCATGTTAAAGGCCCGTTCCTTTGCAAATAACAATGCCTCTACCCAATAGTGACACTTCTTAATTTCATTGATGCCCTTGTAGGTCTAATAGAGTGACACCTCTATCTGATAGAGTGACACCTCTACCAAAATAGAGCGACGCCTTTGCAAGTAAACTAGGAAGCATAAGGCCTTAAGGTTTAATCAAAGTTTGATTTGTATTTTTACCTAACCCTAACTTGTTCCTTTTTGGTTTTCTATGCAGGTTGATAGGTCAACATCTCTACCAAACAATTATGCTTCTGCATTTCATTGATGCCCTTCTAGGTCTAATAGAGTGACGCCTTTGTCTGACAGAGCAGCGCCCTACCAAAACAAAGTGACACCTTTGCAAGTAAAACAAGAAGCATAAGGTATTAAGGTTTAGTCTGAGTTTAATTTTCATTTTTACATAACCCTAACCTATTTTATGTTTTTTTTTCTATTATTTTATGAGACTAGCATTTGTAAGGAAGCATGGATCAAAGAAAAAGAGTATCTAGATTAAAACTTGTCATAGGAATCAAGCATGAATCATGAAATTCAAATTGTTTCTTAACACTTATGTGAAGGATGACCTTAGATCTTTCTAGTTAAATACTTTAGCTTAGCCTCACATTTAGCTTTGGTGTTATTGAAATTGAACCCAACAACTACTCACTTTTGAATTTTTAAATTAACACACTTGTATTTTAGTTAAAATGAACACATTTGTCATTTGAGCTTAAAAATAACCATTACCTAATTTTGCTTCCAGCTCAATTAGGGAGAGCTAAGATAGCATTTGCAAACTAAAGATGAAAGGTAGATATCATTTTCTGTTAAGTTTCATCCATATGCATAAAGAAATTATCGAAAGACTACATTATTACATTGTGTGAATGCATACAATAGAGAAGAGAGTGAATAATTTGTTGCAAAGGTAGTCTTTATTGATAATCATAAGTGTATAGTGTCCCACACAAGCTGAGGGAATGACTATTTGAATGCAAATAAAGGAAAAAACTATACATTTATAGGTACAAGAAAGAAAAAATTGATATGTAAAGAAGGGGGGCCTATCATTGCCTGAATGACGAATCCCAATTGAGTGGAGTTGCATCTATTCAACCCCTCCTGTTTGTCCAACCTCCAGAGGTTGCCTTCCCTCCTGCTTCAAGAATTCCTGCATGTGTGAGAGAGAGTTGGTTAGAGCAATGAAAGATCACCAATCAATATATATGCAAACATCCATAAACATATAGCCTGATCCTCATAAGCATTAAAATAGCTTGCATACCACAAATTTCTAGGAAAACAAAAGAGTTATCAAAAAACATCTATCATATGCTCTATTTTATCTAATATGTTTGTTCATTGTGCAGGTATAGGTGAAATATTTGTTGTTGAATTATTTCATAGCATGTGGAGTCAAATGGGCTCCCACAAGGGTTGAGCGTAACATGTTTCCCTCTAGTTTCATTAGAGGCCGATAGTTACATTTTATATCACCAATGCAATCCTTGAAGACAAGTTTCATTAATCATGGTGATATTGATAAGAATAGATATCTTATTAATAAGAGTTCTCTCATATTAATAAGGACATTCCTTGCTAATAGGAACATGGTACAAAGCTGGCCTACAAAGATTCCATGATGTTTGCAGTTTGAAATTCATAAGTGTAGGGTCATCATGTTTATGAGACAACAAGACCTATCAAGTACTATCAGAAGTTGTCATGACCTACATGGAGCAGCTATAGGTGATGAGTGAAAGGCATTTTCAAGGCCATAATGCATTTGTTGTCCCAAAGAACAATGTAGTGTAAATGGAAAACACAATGTTGCAGCTGAAAGCCTTAATGATTTGTGCATTTGAAAGTGGAGATGCATTGTAAGTTAAACATGTAGCCATAGAAGGAAGTAAATGAGGGCTTCGAGGATAGTCATGAATGGTTGTCGTGGAGTGCAAGCCTGGAAGGATAATTCAAAGGTTTTTGAAAAGCAGAGTTTCCACAAAGGAATAATCAAAGGATGGCAAGTCTCCATAGAAATGGAAAAACAATGAAAATTTTGCATAAACAGTGGATCTATATGCCATATTGAGACAATAAATGATGAGGAGGATGACTTCCCAAACAAATGACAATCCTTATATTTGTGTGCATGGAAGTCCTAAAATATGCTTTGAATAAAGTGCATTCTTGACTGTTTTAGTGATAGTTTAGAAAAGAGGATACCTCAATGGAGGGTGATCCCACAATATTGGTTTATAATTTTTGGCCAAGCTGGACACTAAAATAATTTTTTCTAACTAAATCTTCACTTTCGGGCACCTATAGCGGCTAAACCGTGAGGAATTTGAAGATGATGTGAACTAGTGATTTGTGACATTTTGTTTGAAGATTCTAAATATATTTTTTTTCAAAATTTTTGGAATCAAATTGCACTTCTTTTTCCATCTCCTTCGAAAACTAGTTTTTTTCTAGAAAACAACATTTTTAAGGAGTAACACTCGCCGTATAACGCATAAATTTTTTTCCATGAAGGATAAAATTATAATTCTTTCAAATTTAGATTTGTAACTCTGATATCTAATGCTTCCAATTGGTTAGATAGTTTTTTATTGAATATTTTTTCTTTAATCAAGTTTTGAAGTCAAACCAATTACAATTCAGACATAGGTGAACCATATAATGCGTAAGCTTTTTTGTATGTATCAAAATTCAATTTTTTTTTTGGATCAAGGACTTCAATATCTGGTGCACTCATATATTTCAAAAGTTTTTTTTGATAATCTGCTATTTTTCCACATGTGTAAAATAAAGATCTTGATTTTCGGTGAAAAACCTCTATTTAATAGAAACAAATACATAATAAAACCAAAACATATTAAAATTATAGTTGTTGGATATCTAATTCCAAGGACTACCTAAGTCCAGTTGGGTTTGTGAAGTCTCCTCCACTTTCATCCTCAACTTGAGCTTCGAAGGGAAAAAAATTCTAATTCTTTTGGTGCTAGAGAGCAAGAAGGTGGGAAAAGGGGGTTCGCTCGAACCAGGGGGGTTCTAGCGAACCTCCTTTCAAAAGGGGGTTTTCATTGTGTTTTTTGGTGGGATGATGGGAACTTCCATTGAATAGGTTTGTTTGGACCCAGGTTCTAGCGAACCGTCTTTTGGTTCATTTGAACCTATTAGTTCACTCAAACCCCAAAAATGAAATTTTTTGGCATGGGGTCATTTTTTTCAACTTTTCCTTCCTCACTCCAATTGTAAACCACTTTTGTGGGTTCACCCTAGAGATAGGAAGGCAATGCATCTAAGGAACAATGCATTTCATTGAAGAATAGTGACAATCATGAAAGAAAAGAGCAGGTTTGAGTCTATGACTCATGAATTATTGCATCAAGAATTAAGTCTATTCTTGGAGATTTGAATCTGATTAGGTAATTTAGCATTTCATGAGATTGTCTCTATATAGTCATCAACCAACAATAACTCAATAGTATAAATTTCTATATTGCAAGAGAAATAATAGATGTTGACTTTGAATTCAATGATTCTATTGAAATCTTCCTCAAGTTTCCTTCTTTTTCCTAATATGTGGCTTTGTTCCTAACATCTTACCAAACATAGGTGACTATGATGATGTTATGCATGGACAATGAACTTATGCTTATGGAGTTTATCACAGTCAATGTCTCAAAGACTATGTTGGTATTAATGCCTTGAAGACAAAGACTTCGAAAGCAGATGACAAAGATATGCAGATAGTTTAAAGCACAAACCTAGAGGGATTAGATCATCAATAACCATGAATGAAATTCAGAAAGAAGGCCACAAAAAAGTGCAGACCCAAAATGGGTGATGAAGTCGAGTGTTACAGAAAATTCCCACATAGAAAATGAAAACCCTCAGTTGCTTGTAAAGGAAAGTCATGAAAATATACAAGATATAGTGGCTAAAATATTCAGAATGAGGTTTTCTTTGTCTTTGTGGTAACACAGAGCCACAACCTAAAACTAAAACCTTTGAAATTTGCATAAAAGAGGAGTACGTACAATATAGTGGAGGAAGATGCCACGACTTGTGACAACAAAAAAAACAAGCCCATGTTTTCCAAAAAGAATAACAAGCTGTGAGTTCGAGCTTGCATAAAAGAGAACAAAAAAAAACATATTTTCTTTCACAAGGATGTCAAGCATGTAGAAAATGAAAAAAATCAAAAAACACGTTCACGATTTTTCTAAATGAGTGGGCTTGAAACAACATTTTCATTCATAGATAATGATTGAAAAAAGCTTTATTTTCATAGGCAGTGACTTACTCAGTTCAACCTCCATGTTTCCTTCATAATTTACTTGTGGGAATCTCCAGAAGCAACTTCCAGATGCTCAACCATGGCAGCTCTCTCAATAGAGAAAAGTTTGAAAAAAATGAAATGAAAAGCATTATTTAGCTTTGTCACGGTTTTGCTTGCTAGGGTTTCATAACCCTAATGGATGTCGATTGGTAAAAGGCTATTTTTGCCTTTTATTTTAAAAACTTTGCAATTAACTAATGCCCCATGCCCTTGACTTATGCCTTGTGTTCTTTTTATGTTTTTCCAAGTCAATCAAATACTCCCATTTACATATGCCTTACGAACATACTCAAGCCAAATGTTTTTATTCCTTGTGCCGAATTTGAAAATGTAAATAAAATAAAATATTAAAGTGTTGTCATTATAAATCACTTTAATATTTGTTATGTAACTGCAAAATAAAAAGCATTTATTTTCAAGTTCAAGTCAAAGGGAGGTAGTTTGAAAATTTACGTTATGCAAGAATATAGGGGAGATTGGAGAGGTTAGCCAACACATGACAAAAATATAGGCTTGTTTGACCTAGTTTGGAGATAGGGTTGAATAATGATGACTTGTGCCAAACATGTGGAAGGTCTGTAGGTTGTTTTTGACTGGATTTTTGGAGGGAATGAGAGCATCTTGGAGCAATTTCTCATGCTTTTGTTGTGGGTAAGGTCATGGATTGACTTTTCTTCACTTTGGAGACCTTTTGGAGGGGTTTTGGGTACTTTATTTTTGGCTTTTCTGTTGCATACAACTAAGAAGCTTCTAGAAGGATTTGTGTGGGGCAAGCTTCCAAAAGGCATAAGTAACTTCAAACATCAGTTTGGAAGTTAGTTCTTTCTTATTTCAACATGCATTGTAGCTTATTTTGGAGCTATTTTAGGAAAAAGGCATCATTGTGACTCAATATCAAGCATGCACAATAGTTGAAACACCTTTTTGATCAATAAGATAATCTATTTTACCTTCTCATTTGTTTTTTTATTATGAAAGCTTTTAAGAATGGTTGATGAAATCTTATGGTGGAACTGCTTTCCCTTTGATTTTGTCCTATTTTCTTTTCCTTTATGTAGTTAACATGAACTATTGCAGGTCATAACATGTGTTGAGTTAGTTCAAGAGAAAGTCTAAGTTGTGAGAAATTTTTTACTTCCTTCTGGATGTTTTCCTTGATATTTTTAGCCTAGTTATGAAGTACTTATGCAAAGACATATGAAGTTTTCAGTTTTGTAAGCCACTATTTAAGTTGTTGATCATTTTTGCGTGTAAAATCAACAGTATTATGCTTGGGATCATTTTGGTGAATCACCCATAATATAGGTTTCATTTCATGTACTCTTTCTTACCCTTTTCCCTGACAAAACTGTAGGATAGTATGAGGTGATTACCATTTAGGAGCCAACCTTATTTGGAGGTCCACTCCAAGTTTAGGTGACCCATAGCCTAGGAGTGTTCTCGTGTTACTCCAAAATGCTAAGTTCTGCAACTTAGCAATGGTGTAGTTTTGAGAGCTAACAATAACCACAACTTGCACCTTTAAATGCAACTAAAAATGAACCACACATCTATTTTGGTGCACTTAAAATAAACTTTGTCTTCATTGTCTTTCATGCTTGGTAAGTTGGATGTGTATCCTCTCCCCTCACACCTAGTGTGATCTTGGATGAAGAGAAACATCTTGAACTTACAATTTGATTCATTGTAACCCTAAGGTGGTTGCTATGTATCCTCTCCCCCTCTGCCTAGTGTGATCTTGGGTGAAGAGAAATATTAACTCCTTTTTTTCTTTGAGTAGGAGGCCTGCCTTGAGATATATCCTCATCGAGAACTCAAGGGTTCAACCTCAAGTGATGTTTTTGGGCACGCTATATAAATTGGTTGAGAGAGAAAGCTGTAGGTCAGACTGTGCATGTAGTGCTCTAGACTTTTGCTAGGGAACTATGATTTTTTGGTTTCGCGAGGAGATGTCTGAGAGGTTGACAGTGTTCTCCAAGTTTTACTCAATTAGGATGCTATCATAATAGTATATTTACAATTCCCCGAGAGGACGAATTTTAGCTGAAATCACATATATTTTTTAGAAAATAACATTTAAGCCTTAAAAAGTCTGCATTTGAAGGATTCCATTGGAAGAGGGTTTGATCAAACTCCTTAGGATCAAAACCCTCGAGCAGAACCTCCTCAGTCTTAAGCCATACCCATAAATGCTGCCTCCTTTTACACTCCTATCAAAATGCTGATAAAAAATCACTTTGATTTAGCTTCTTTGGGGATCAAATGAATTCATTTAAAATTTATATTTCAAATGATTATGGCATTCCTTAGAACAAGCTATCCAATGAATATAATTTTAATATGTTTTGGTTTTGTTATGTATTTATTTTTAAGTTTTACAACATAGGCCTTCTATCAAAATGAATTTATTTGTTCTTCACATGTGGAAAAATATAAGATTATCAAAAAAAAATTGAAAATATGAGTGCAATTCAGATATTGAAGTCCTTTGATCCAAAATGTAAAAATAATAAAATAAAAATTTTGATATATACAAAAAAAGTTACGCGTTATACGGTCGCGATGTATCTGAATTGTAATTCGTTTGACTTTGAAACTCGATTAAGGAAAAAATATTCAATAAAAAACTATCTAACCAAGTGGAAGCACTAGATATCAGAGTTACAAATCTAAATTTGAAAGAATTAGAATTTTATCTTTCATGGAAAAAGTTATGCGTTATATGGTGTGCGTCACTTTTTAAAAATGTTGTTTTCTAAAAAAAATCAATTTCTATGGGAGATGCGGAAAAGTTAGGCAATTTGATTCCAAAATTTTGAAAAATATTTTTAGAATCTACAGAAAAAATTTGATGAGACTCTAGTTTGCACCATCTTCAAATTCTCACGCTAGGCCGCTTATAGGTGCCCTGAATGTGAAGATTCAAGCTAGTGCACACAATTTCAGTTGTCCAATGCACAAAATTGTAAACCACTATTATGGGATCACCCACTAGAAACCTATTTGTTTTAGAGGCTTAAGAATTTTGAAAATCTTCTTTTAGTGACGTGCAATGGTATAGAATTGTTCCATGTAGTTACTTGCCATGTACCAAGCATAATTGAGGTGATGGAATCCCTTGCAAGGAAATTTTCCTTCCAAGGTAAGAGGTGTGTCATCTATGTGTGCATACTCTAGTTACTCATTCTATGTGTGATATTTTATCATGTGGGACCACTTTGAGAAGACAAACCTAATCTAAATACTAAATAGGTTGTACTCTATGGCATGTTTTCATGTTGAGACCTTGTGACACCAACTAGTGAGTTCTAGTGGAAGAAGAGCACATGTAAAAAATCATATCATCTCATTAAGCCAATTTTACATGGTATATATTTTGTTTGCACATGCTATATATTTTGTTTGCAAAATCAAAATATTAAACAAATTAGATCAACTTGCATTTTAAAGATCCCCTAGACAAATCAATGCCTTTGCATGAATAGTGTGACACCGTTATACAAATCGACACTTTTATTTTTGTCAAAATGATGGTTTTATTTTCACATTAATGCCTTTGCACATCACAACACCTTTGTTAGGGAATTTTTTTTTTATAGAGCTAGATAGTCCGACACTTCTATCGAACATCAATGCCTTTGTAAAATACCAATACCTTTGTATCAAAACAGTTTGATGCCTTTGCCTAAATATAGTGATGCTTTTTCCTAAATTAGAAAACTGCAACTTTCAACAAACAAATATGATTTTGTCTTTTGGTTCTCAAACATCAAAGTGATCTGAAACAATTGAAAACCAATCTTGGCTCACTTATAGCACTCACAAACATCAATCAAAGTTTATGTTCTTCAACATCTTGGTCTTGTCAAAAACACCTTCTAGATTTTCAATTAGGATCAATGCCAAATAATCAATATCAAACATCAAAATATCAACCATCAAAAACATATTCACAAGCACCCAAGCAACTAGACTATGCAAGATTTCCTACTCACCATTATCATTATTTTGTGAATCAACCTTATCAATTCATCAATCTTCATCAACCTCATCAACCTTTTATCAAGCTTTACATCAATAATGGGATTAGGATCAAGCTAAGAATTATACATCAATCTAGCCCTAATGCCCTAATGGGATGGGTTTTGCATTCATTAATTAGGATTTCAATTTGGTTTTCTTTGTTATTTCATGTTTAATTGATCTCTTAACTAGTATTTGTAAGAATCTCATTGGAATATGGCTTAGTTAGATCATTTGTTTCAATTGTAGTTAATCTTTCTAACTTTCCCAACATATACCAACACATATGCAAATGATGATTCTTTTGCATGTTTAAGGCTCATGCTTTTGTAAATAGTGACGCTATTGCCTAACATCATTTTTTGTTTTTTGTGCAGGTTGACAAGTTGATGCTGCTACCAAACAGTGACACCTTTGTAGGTAAACCAAAAGAAAAAAATTCTTACCTGGTTTAATCTGAGTTTGATTTTTATTTTTACCTAACCCTAACTTGTTTTTTGTTGGCTTATGAGACTAACACTTGCAAGGAATTCATCAAGCTTGGATCAAAGCTAAAGATTGTCTATTAACACTTATTGAAGGAACCAAGCATGACTGAAAAATCTAAAGTGTTTCTTAACACTTAGATCAATTACAATTGAAATAAACTAAGTTAATAAACAAATGATCTAAGCCATATTCCAATGAGATTCTTGCAAATACCAATTGAGCTTAATGAAAATATGAAATAATAAAGCCAATTCAATTCAAAAGACTAATTAACTAGCATACATATATTAAACATTAATATATATAATAAACACCGAGAGTTATCCTTCTCGAGGTGCCTATTTTCAGCTAATTTATATCTTTTATTTGACATTTTCAAATATCAAAATCACTATAGCTATTTTTTCTATTTGGTCTTTATTCACATTGATGGAAGGCAATGTATGCTATCAATATCAAGCTGTAAATTCTATGGATGGAGGGAATTCTACATGTTTTAAATCAACTTACCTAATCTCTATTTGGCATACTAATCTCTATTCATCATATTATATTATCAAAATCATTCTAGCTAATTTCTATTTGGAAAAACATCTGGGTGGGATTGGTGATTCAATATTTAGATTTTTTTTGTATAAATAGTTGGATTTCATTGAAATCGGCATATTTTCCCTTACAACATGATAAGTAATCCTACATCTAAGCCAAGAGCATAATAATTAGAATTTTGTAAATCCATTCCAATCAGGAAAAAATTAATGGAATTTTCATACAAAACATCGATAATTATGAAACAAAATTTACTACATATTCATTTACAGGAAAATATCATTCATTTTACAGAAAAATCTAAAAAATTATGACATATTCATTTTACAAAGAAATCTACTTAAAACATACAAAATAATCATCTAACAAAGGAAATAGTTTTTACACAAATTTTTTGAGCAGTGAATCAAAGCTTCAATTTGTGAAAAGATAGTCTTTAGAAAATACTCTACTTGCGACAAATACTCAATTTTTACCAATATATTAAAACATATTTCACTCTCTGATTTCAATAGAAAGCAATCAATCTCAAACTGGACCCTAAGACAAAAACACACAACAAGAATTGAAACTACATAAATTACTATTAATATCTTCAAAAAAATAGGCAATTGATTGTAAGGAAAGCAACGGTACGGAAACAACTTTCCTAATGTCAAAACCATAGGGAAGTAAGCAGACAGTACTTTTAATTTTTCTAATTACAATCCAATTAAGACACACATGAAATATTTATAGAAACAAAGAATATACTCAAAGACAATGAACAACAGATTTACGTGGGAAACCCTTTCGAGAAAAAATCCACCACACGAAGCTGAATCTCTTTGTATTACAGTAACAACAATTACATACAATCAGAGATACAACTCTCTGGTATCAGTTCACAGTAGCTTCATTCACTGTTATTCCTCTTATAGAAAAAAGCTCTCAACAAAAAACTGATTCATTTTTCTAACTTAGAATGCTCTTTCTTCAAACTTAACACATTCTAATTTTTGTCCTCTGTTCATCCTTATCCACCATTTCCCCATCATAGAAAGTTTCCTCTCGAGCATTGATTTTTCCCTGCATGCTGTTCAGCTCCAGTGTTGCAACAGTTACAAAAAACTAACTGCCACCCATTTGAAATTGCTTCCTCTGATTGGTCCATGAGGCTCCACATAGGATGGTCAAACTAGTCAAGGGTGTTCAACTTTGTTGGCATATTGGTGAGACACTAACAGTGTCTCCCCAATGCCACAGAGTCTTCATATCGCTATCAGCATAGGTCCACAGTCTGCAAGATGATATACCGAATGGCATGAGTCAAACTGAATCCATCAACATCCATTGTGTTTCTATCGGCAAGAGATTTCTTATCGGCTAGACTCATACCGATGCTCACAAGGTCACAGCGACTTCCACTTTGCTATCGACAAGACTTTCCAGTCGCCAAGATGTTTCGCCGAGTCTCCCCATAGTTTCACCGAAGCATCTGACAGTCGGCAAGACATCTATCTTTTTCCAGGACTTCATACCAAGTTCATCCAAGTCTTACCGAGTCAGCAAGACTTTAAGTCTTTCGCTAAGACCTTACACCGGCCGAACATGTCATACCGAAGCATTGAAGAGTCGGCGAGAATTATCGTCTTTTCCAAGACCTTATACCAAGGTCTTAAGTCACCCGCCAAGACCACATACCGAGCACCCATGTCTTGCCGAGTCAGCAAGACATTTGACTTTGCCAAGACATTTCACTGGGCGCCGAGAGCTACATTAATGACTTCAGTTGCATCCCCATCGGTGAGACCAGGCGCCCTTCGCCAAGACTTCATACCAAAGTCTTTTGTCACTGCGAAGGCACCAAGTGAAAACTCCTGTCAGCATGACCTTTCATTTGTCGCTGAGAGATCTTCCCGATGCCCTTGAGTTACCCTGATAGACATATGTTATCGATGAGATATTCTCCAATCGCTGGGACTTCTCCCCGAGTGCTTGAGCTACTCTGACATCCGCATTAACACTCGATAGGAGCATATTGTCGGCTAGAGGTCTCCAATCGACAAAAGGTCACAGTGATAGACTTGTCGGCAAGACATCAGATTTGTCTCGGTGACATGAACATTTCAACAAGATTCAGAACAGTTAGTCGGCCATACATGAATAATGTCACAGTGACTTTGCCCTGCAAGAGTTACATGTCAATAAGAATTGAGGAACATATTCCAACAAGCTCCCACTTGACGAATATTTTACTAACACCTCTAGAGCATAATCAAACTACTGAAAGACATGGGCCAAGAGGCCCATCGAACTGGCACACCACCTGTATTTGTTTGTACTCACAGGCATCGTCAATGCATTTGCAACATTCTCTAGAGTATCCACTTTCTCCAAAGAGACCTTCCCATCCTCCACCATATCCCGTACAAAATGATACTGTACATCTATATGTTTCGTCCTGGCATGGACAGTAGGATTTTTCACCAAACATATAGCACTTTGACTGTCACAATAAATTCTAATTTTACCTACATCAAAACCAATGTTAGAACACAAACGCTTTAACCAGATTGCTTCTTTACAGGCATGTGTAACTGCCATGTACTCTACCTCTGTAGTGGACAAAGTGGCTACAACCTGCTGCTTGCTCATCCAACTCACTGACCACCATTCATCATGAAAACATATCCACTGGTGGATCTTCTGCTGTCAATGTCCCCTGCCCAATTAGAATTCGCATAACCTTGAATGCTAAGAGTCTTATGTGATTCAACCAAGTTACCATGGTAACACAAAGCATAGTCTGAAGTGCCCTTCAGATATCTAAACACTCTCTTCATAGCATCCAAATGTGTCCTTCCAGGATTAGCCATAAACCGACTAAGAACTCCCACTGCTTGGGTAATGCCTGGCCTTGTACAGACCATTGCATACATAAGGTTGCCGATTGCACTAGCATAAGGTACATTGGTCATGTTCTCCATCTTAGTAGGAGATTTTTGACAATCCTCAATAGATAGCTTCATTCCCCTCGTAACTGAACAACAACTAGTTGCTTGCACTCAATCATACAAAATCTCTCTAGAACAAATAATGATATACTTACTCTGACTGAGCCAAAGTTTTCTATTTTTCTTTCCCTGGTTATTTTCTTCCTGAATGTACCCCTTGACCAAGATCTTTCATTTCAAACCTTTGCATAATTGAGACATAAGATCAAAATCATTTATTTACCTATGAACAACATATCAACATAGAGAGCAATAATAAGGACTTGATCACTTTCAACTTTGTAATATACACAATGATCACATTTTGATCTTACAAATCCTAATGACAAAACAAAAGTGTCAAATTTTGGTACCACATTCTAGGAGACTGCTTTAACCCATACAAAGATTTTTTAACTTGCAAACCAAGATTTCACCTTTTTCCACATGCTCCAAATTGGGACATATAAATTTTCTTCAAGGTCACTATGAAGAAATGATGTCTTCACATCCATCCTGCTCTCAATTTCTAGTGCCACCGCAAGTGACAAAAGAAATCTAATAGATGTCAGCTTAGCTACAGGAGAAAATTTTTCCATAATCAATTCCCTCTAATTGGGAATAACCTTTTGCAACCATCTTGCTTTATATTTTCTACACCCATCTTTGACAATTTTTTTGAATATCCATTTGCAACTCCACAACTTTTTCTCTTTAGGCAATGGAATCAAACTCCAGTGTATCATTCTTTTCTAATGATGCCATTTCTTCATTCATGGCTTCCAACCAAGAATTTGAATTAGACATTTAAATGCCTCTTTCATAGTACCTAGGTTTATCAGTGCTAGATATTAAAGCATAGGCACAAGTAGACTCTATTAAGAAAACCCATACCTATCAGCTGCTTTCTTTTACAAGTTGACCTCCTCATAGGCTGAGGCTGAGGTGGCTCTTCATCTTCTTCAGAACTTTTCAGAACTACTTGAGCTCTCCTCAAGATCAAGTACATTTTAATTTTTCAATTCCTCTTTATCTAGTGCTCCGAGGAATTTCTGCTACATCCTTTTCATTTTCTGATTTCTTCTTGACTACAGATCCAATGTAGAAGTTTTCAGCTCACGAAAGATAACGCTTTTGCTGTACAAAACCTTCTCAGTCTCAGGGTTCCAAAGCTTGTATCCTTTTATGCCAGCACTATAGCCAATAAAAATACACTTTATAGCTTTGTTTTCCAACTTGGATCTTTTTTCAAATGGCACATATGCATATGCCTCACAGCCAAAGACACAAATATGTCTCGTGAGAGAGCTTCCTTCCTGCACCATGCTTCCAAAGGCTCTTCTCAACAAGAGCAGAGTTAGAGAATGATTTACCAAGTAACATGTTGTAGGACTGGCTTCCAGCCCATAACTTCTTCTCCAAGACTACTCAAAGATACTTCGTGTTCTTTCCATTATTGTCCTGTTGAACCTTTCAACAACTCCATTTTGTTGTGGAGTGTAAGGTGTAGTCTTATGTCTTTTAATCCCATGGTCCTTACAAATTCATTTGAACAAACTCACCGCCATTGTTAGTCCTTAAACATTTTATTTTTCTACCTCTCCGATTTTCAACAAGGTTTTAAATTCTTAAACCAATTGAACACTTCTTTTACTTTAGAAAATATACAAATGTTCTTCTTGAATAATCATCAATAAACACATAGTATCTTGATTTAGATGAAGGAACATTCACTAGACCAAACACATCGTAATGAATATAATCAAGCAAACCCAAAATTTTGAGGACTGGAATAAAATGAAACACGGTGTTGCTTTCCATATATGCAATGTTCACAAAATTTGAATTCAAGGTTACAATCTTCAAGCCCTTCTACTAGGTTTTTATTTTTCAAGTTTTTTAAACCTTTCTCACCAATGTGGCCTAGCCTATGATGCCAGAGCATAGTCTTCTCTACTGGAAGTTTAACCTCCATGGAATTTACACCATCAAGAACGTTTTCCTTCTTTTCTCCATAAGCAGCTTTTAGTGACTTTGCAGAGACACTATTGCATTAGATAGCCAGTGCATCCAACTTGTACAAGGTACCAATTAGAGCCTCTAGTCATTTTGCAGCCATTTCCAGAGAACGTGACCTACACTCCAATATCATTCAGCTTACTTACAAAAAGTAAATTATGAGCCAGACCTGGTATATGCATCACATCATTGATTCCCTTCACTCTTCCATTAGGGAATTGAATTCTGACTCTTCCACGACCAATAATTTCCAAAGATGAATCACTTGCTAAGTACACCTTTCCACCATTGTATTCTTCATACTTCATGAACCAATCTCTATGAGATGTCATGTGGAAAGATGCTCTAGAATCAATCAGCCAGACATCATCTAATGCCCGTGTAGCCAAAGCTGCAATGAAGGCGTCTGCATCACTCTAAGAAGAATCATTTCCAGAAGAGTTCTTCTTCTTTTTCTCCTCCTTGCAATCCTTTCAGACATGACCAGGTTGCCCACAATTCTAGCACTTCACCTTGGACTTCTTTCCAGGAGACTTTGATCTCTCTTCTAATTTTGATCTAGATTTTTTGTCCTTCTTCTTGCCTTTCTCATTCGATCTGCCTCTGATAGTTAGAGCCTCATTTTTCATCTCAGAAGATTTTCTTCTCATCTCTTCTGACAACAAAGAAGCAACATCTTCCATCTTGAAAGTGGATGTCGTACTCCCAATAGCCATCACCAAATGATCCTTATCAGCCCCTTATCAGCCCCTTAGACTTTCTATCTGAAAGATCCCAATCCTCTTGCTTCATGCCTTAAGGCATCGTTCCAGACACAACAAGCCACATATCATGATCTACTAACAGATCTTTCATTTTGAGTTTCCACAGCTCAAAATTGCTACCATTGAATTGCTCTATTTCCACCCTTCTGGATGTGCTCACCATCTTAATCTGTAATTAAATTAACATAACTCTACAAAACTCCCACTGGAAAAGGATTGACACAAAAAACCCAACCCACTCACAAGGACAACATAACTGGCTAGGCTCTGATACCACTTGTAAGGAAAGCAACGGTGCGGAAACAACTTTCCTAATGTCAAAACCATAGGGAAGTAAGTAGATAATACTTTTAATTTTTATAATTACAATCCAATTAAGACACACATGAAAGATTTGCAGAAACAAAGAATATACTCAAAGACAATGAACAACAGATTTACCTGGGAAACCCTTTCGGGAAAAAATCCACCACACCAAGCTGAATCTCTTTGTATTATAGTAACAACAATTACATACAATTAGAGATACAACTCTCTGGTATCAGTTCACAATAGCTTCATTCACTATTCTTCCTCTTACAGAAAAAAGCTCTCAACAAAAAACTGATTCATTTTTCTAACTCAAAATGCTCTTTCTTAAAACTTAACACATTCTAATTTATGTCCTCTATTCATCCTTATCCGCCATTGCCCCATCATAGAAAGTTTCCTCTCGAGCATTGATTTTTCCCTGCATGCTATTCAGCTCCAGCATTGCAAAAAACTAACTGCCACCCATTTGAAATCGCTTCCTCTTATTGGTCCACAAGGCTCCACATAGGATGGTCAAACTGGTCAAGGGCGTTCAACTTTGTTGGCATATCGGTGAGACACTAACGGTGTCTCCTCGATGCCACAAAGTCTTCATATCGCTATCAGCATAGGTCCACAGTTTGCAAGATGATATACCGAACGCCATGAGTCAAACTGAATCCATCGACATCCATTGTGTTTCTATTGGCAAGAGATTTCTTATCGGCTAGACTTGTACTGATGCTCACAAGGTCACATCGACTTCCACTTTGCTATCGGCAAGACTTTCCATTCGCCGAGATGTTTCGTCAGGTCTCCCCATAGTTTCATCGAAGTATTTGACAGTCGGCAAGACATCTGTCTTTCGCCAGGACTTCATACCGAGTTCATCCAAGTCTTACCAAGTCAACAAGACTTTAAGTCTTTCGCTAAGACCTTACACCAGCCGAGCATGTCATACCGAAGCATCAAAGAGTCAGCGAGAGTTATCATCTTTGCCAAGACCTTATACCGAGGTCTTAAGTCACCTGCCAAGACCACATACCAAGCACCCATGTCTTGCTGAGTCAGTAAGACATTTGACTTTGCCAAGACGTTTCACCGGGTGCCAAGAGCTACACTGATGACTTCAGTTGCATCCCCGTCGGCAAGACCAGGTACCCTTCGGCAAGACTTCATACCAAAGTCTTTTGTCACCGCGAAGGTACTAAGTGAAAACTCTCGTTGGTGTGACCTTTCATTTGTCGCTGAGAGATCTTCCCGATGCCCTTGAGTTACCCCAATAGCCATATGCTATTGGTGAGACATTCTCCAATCGCTGGGACTTCTCCCTGAGGGCTTGAGCTACTCCGACATCTGCATTAACACCCGATAGGAGCATATTGTCGGCCAGAGGTCTCCAATCGACAAAAGGTCACACCAAACACAAAAAGGTCACAACGATAGACTTGTCAGCAAGACATCAGATCTGTCTCGGTGACATAAACATTTCAACAAGATTCAGAACAGTTAGTCGGCCAGACATGAATAATGTCACAACAACTTTGCCCTGCAGGAGTTACATGTCAGTAAGAATTGAGGTACATATTCCAACATTGATTGATTGGGTACACTCAAATTCCATATCTTTGTACAAGGTTGACTGTTTTAGTTTGCATTGTTTTCCCATTTGGGCCTAAAATTATTAGAGTAGGTATAGTTCATACTCGAAAGTATTGAGACAATGTCCACAAACAAAGGAGTGAAATTGTGACATGGACCACACTAGGGGGCTAAAAAATATAAACCAATGGTTTTCTCGACAAGCTTGGATAAGGGTACCTATTGATAAAAATTCAAATCAACAAATCAATTTGGAACATAATCCATGTGATATATTTTCTTTCTAGAGAAAATCTTAGAATATCCCACTACACCCATACCTCATCTCTAACCTTTGGAACAAGCTGACCCAATCAATGCATGTATTCTTCTCTAAGACTATATTTTAGTCTTTAGCCACATGTACAAAACTAAGAGTTCCATTGTCACCAATTCTTAGTGTACTTGATCTTTAGCATTTGAAACATAATAGCGCAATTCAATACATGTAATGTTCTTTAAAACCCAGGTTCAGTCATTTAGTTATGGGTTCGTATCAACATGGACAAAGTAACAAGTTCTATTCTTGCCAATTCTAAAAAGATCCTCACAAATTCAAAAGATATTTAACCTTTCTCAAGATCCCAGTTTGGTTTTCTAGTTAAGGGCTTAGTCAAAAAGTGGGTAGCTTGTTGAAGACTATGGTTTTGTCTTTTGGTTAAGGACCCATTCTAAATTTTTATAACTAACAGTTCAAACTAAAATTTGTAGGCAACCAAAAAGCATACAACAATAACAAAAAAAACCAAAATTTAATACCTTTTCCCCATGAGATATCACAAAATCTCGTTCATCAGATATCAGAAGACATTCCGCTGTCTGCGCATCCCTGACAGCCTCCTTCTTGGCCCTTAGTTGATCAAGCTTCTCTGCACTAAAAGGGTACCCCTCAACCCCATATCTCCTAATGATATCAACACCTCTAGAGGTCAAAGTTGTTGGTGTAATTAATTAATTAATTATTACACTAGCATAAGTTAACTTAGGTCTTGCATTTAATCATTAAGCCCTAGGTTGCATTATTAGATAAATCATTTAATAAGTGGGATAAGATTCCTTCTAGAACTTATCTCATCATTTAATGATCATCACCATTAGGGTTCACATGTTGTCACATGTTTGATCTTGACACATGGCAACATCTCATGCATATTAGGGTTTAGCTCTTGCCTATATAATCAGGCATCTTGTACATTTGTAACATATCCAATATCAATATATCATATCAGATATCAAGATATCATATCATATCAATAGAATCTTTAATTAACATTCCTTTGTTGCAACACTTCTTTTGTGGTTGATTATCTTTCATGGCTAAAGTCCTGCATTGAAGATTCCAGAGCTTCAGGGGCTATGCAATTCATCATCTCAACATGGTATCAGAGCTAGTCCATTGAAACATCAACCCTTGATCCAGGAAGTTGGAATGCTAGATTCTTTCCAGGCTTGGAGTTTTACTTTGCAGGCTAGTTGGCTCTACCCGGGAGCCAAGCTGATTTCTGGTGCAGATCAGGCTCTCTCCGACCACTCCATTGTGTCCAGAAGGCCTCAAAACCCATAGATCACCTATTCATTCGTCAAGATCGGAGACATATCATCTAGGAGCCTTCGAGGTACATCTTAGGGTTTGCATTTTTTGCACTATCCGTACAGTTTTGCAGGAAAAAATCATCCCTGTAAGTCCTCCATCAAGGCAAATTTTTTTTAGAAAAAAAAAAAAAAATTCTGGCTATTATCGGGCATTTATTTTCTATAGTTTCAACAAAAATTTTAATCTGCAGGGTTCGACCTGCCATTTAATTCCTCTGTCGGTAGAATTATTTTTTTCGCAGGACTATTGTTTCTTCGTCGGTCAGCATTCAAAATATTTGTTTTATTGGCATTTTTTATTAAATTTGAATTGCAATAAAAATTGCAATATTCAAAATTTTCATCGATTTTTTACCGACTGCTGCAGCCTCGTCACCCTGCGTCATCCACTTGCTGCAGATTCGTCGGCCCGTCCCATCATTGACCTTCGCTGCCGTCACCGTTGCCGGTGTTCTTTCCGGCTCCCGTCCATCGGTCTATCCTCCCGGCGACCGCAGATCTCCGCCGACCACAGACTCCGTCCGCCGTCATCCGGCCCCGCCACCATCGGTCACCATCCGCTGACGACATCCTCCGACCGCTACCGATCACCGTTGCCAGTATCCATTTCTCGGTGTTACCTCCAACGACCAAAGTCGTGGTCACATCGATAACATAGCTCTCCACTTGATCCAAGTGGAGCCACCGCGCCACTCGCCAACTCTGCCACTCCACCACTCCGACGCCACCTCATCCGGTGGTGCGATTTTTTTTAAAATTGCTGACAGCCCCCCGGTCATATCAGCGACCGGGGGTTGAAATTTTTTTGCCCTGGGTGCTATTTTTTTTGCGCCTGTTTAGCCAGCATCAAACCAAATTGCAGTTTTTCTTCCGGAGGCCATATCTTCGCGCCACGATATCAAAAATTTGCAAACAAGATATCGACGGAAAGAGAATTCAGAGCACTATCCAATGGTGCCATCTATTTTGTAGGATTTTTTTGCTATTCAATATTCAAGTCAACTGAAGTCAACCCTCCTTTCTGGACTCAAACGCACACATCTTCGCATCAGATTGTCGAATTTTGGTGATTCCAGCGGCATTCGAGAGACTTTTCAGTGCATTTTTTCATCAGTCCAGTCTTCTTCTTTAGTTTCAGCTCCAGGTATCTTTTTTTTGGTTTTTTGATTCTTGGCCATCCTGAAGACTGAAGTAGAATTTGTTGATCTCGGAGGCATCTTCTCAGTTGTACATCATATTTGGAAGTCTTTATTTGCTGTTGAAGGTCATTTGTCTTTGTTTTTTGTGGAGAAATTTCATTATGGGGCTTGCATATTTCTCTCCTTCTTTGGTTATGTTGCACAAGGGTAACTATTTGCAATGGCGAGATGGGATCTGCCACCATCTTCGATCACTTGATTTGTTGCCATATCTATTTGGTATAGTTCCTCATCTAAGTGAAGGTATTCATGAACTTGCTTGGAGTTGCAGCAGGTACACTGTTTTGGAGATTCTTGAGATGCAAGTTGATTCTGATGTTTTGAATGATATTGATCATTGTGATTGTCCTCACATTCTTTGGATTAAGCTTTGGGAGATATATGGAGATTCAGATACTCCACCATTCCCCGATGATCATGCTTCAGAATGTCATTCTTCAGATCAAGTACCCCATGATGCTATTGTTATGCAGGAAGTTGATTACCTTGATCTTTCCAAAGAGGTTGACAAGGTACCTTTCAGTGCTTCTTCTTCATCAGAGACAGTTGGTATCCCTTCACATTCACTGATTCCTTGTCCAGAATCATTGATTGAGGCTTCCACTATCATCATTGATTAGGACACATTCAGTTTTTCAGACTTGACATCACATGATGGCTTCATTTCAGGTATCACCGACTTGGCTACTTCTATAGGTTTGGAGAACATTCTTGAGGGGGTATCACTCCTTTATTCGGATTTGGCCTTGGAGAGTTTTCTTGAGTTTCCACATTCCTTTGTCTCAACTTTGATTGGGAATTCAGAGACCATCTTGGAAGCATTGAGTTTCTCTTCAGAGATTTCATATCCGAGACTTCTTCCCTGCCATTCCATTCAACACTTGAGGTTTCTTCAACATCCACCATTGGATTTGCTTCTTCCTAGCAGGAGTTTTGTGGTTTGGACACCTTCGTTGCTTCAAGATTCCTTCAGTGGTTTTGAGGACACTTCATTCAGGGAGGGCTATCAAGTCTCCATCACATCCATCATATCCATTCCATCTTTGTCTTTGGATATTGTTCAACATCCATTTCTGCATCAACCTGATTTGTCACCCTCTTCATTATTTGGGACTATGGCATTTTCATTATCAGGCAAGGAGACACTTGAGCAGAGTTCTGAGACATCATCATCCATGTTCATTCTTCCTTCCTTCAATTCCTATCCGGAATGGGAAGCATCTTTGCACTTGCAATTGGTTTTGTTTCTTCCAAAAGGGAGACAAGTTGTTTGTCGACATTGGATCTTGTTCTGTCTTCAGACACTTACCTTTTTTGCAAGTGATCTCATCTTTTGGGGGGGCTATATTGTCTCTCTTTTTCCTCCCTATGGGGAGACTTTTTGATTGTATTGTATCCATGTGACGGATGGTGTCCTTGGGGGTATTTGGGAGTCCTCCATCCTTCCCATCCTATCTCACATTTCTGCATTTTCATTTGCTTTTTGGAGAGGGGTTTTGTTCCCATTGGGTTTTCCCCTTTTCTCCGTTTGTGGGAGATTTTCTGCATCTTCATGTACATGGGTACCTAACATGGCCTCGTAGCCGGGACCCATCATCAATCATCTTTGCATAATCATTGCATTTTCCTCCCTAAGTTGCACTTATGGGGGGGTGTTGGTGTAATTAATTAATTAATTATTACACTAGCATAAGTTAACTTAGGTTTTGCATTTAATCATTAAGCCCTAGGTTGCATTATTAGATAAATCATTTAATAAGTGGGATAAGATTCCTTCTAGAACTTATCTCATCATTTAATGATCATCACCATTAGGGTTCACATGTTGTCACATGTTGTTTGATCTTGACACATGGCAACATCTCATGCATATTAGGGTTTAGCTCTTGCCTATATAATCAGGCATCTTGTACATTTGTAACATATCCAATATCAATATATCATATCAGATATCAAGATATCAATAAGATATCATATCATATCAATAGAATCTTTAATCAACATTCCTTTGTTGCAACACTTCTTTTGTGGTTGATTATCTTTCATGGCTAAAGTCCAGCATTGAAGATTCCGGAGCTTCAGGGGTTGTGCAATTCATCATCTCAACAAAAGTTTTACCCTCTTTTTCTAGCACAACAACAGGGCAAGAATGCCTGTAACATGAAAACCCTTCAAAAGCTTTTCCTTTGCATTTACATCTTAGAATGGTAGGGCAGGCCATGGCATGACATGATGGTACTTCTCAAATGATTTCTCATCCATATTTGTAGATACAAATATGATCTCAAAATATCTCCTTTTTCCAATAGTTTTGTATAGACTTCTAAGTGAAAAGGGGTGAATTCTTTGCATGGAGGGCACCAATGGGCAGAAAAGTAGAGACCCACATATTTTCCTTCCAATTTTTCAACTATACAAATGCTCCTATAATGAATATGTAGTCCATATTTGTTTTAAAATGCCAAATTGAAGTGTTTTCTTCCTTAGATGTGGATAATGCTTAAGAATGAGGATATATAAAATGAATGCCTTTAAATATTAGGACATAACATTAAAGATGTACTTAGTTAGTCTTAGGGTGAGAAAATAATGTGTACTAGTAATTTAGAAGGTGAATTTGAATTTTGAAAAGGTAAGGATCAAATCTATGACTACGAGACTGATAATAGAAATAAGTGTAGATAAATAAATGGTTAAGTTTAAGTGGATAATGATCATATTAAAACACAATAAATATAATCTTAATGAATGAATTGAAATATATATAAATATAAATAAAACCTCACATCACAAACCTTACACAAGTAAAAAATAAAATTCAAATTTTATACATATAAATATAATCTTGACAAATATATCCTAATATATAAAAAATATATGAATCTAGGAAAACATATATAAAATAATCCATAAATATAAAAAATGAATAATACCAATTGTGAAAAATATAACTAAATCGGAAGTGGCATGCGTACACAAATTTTACCTGTTAAAAAAGTCGTTTTGTATGTCTCCCTAGGGTTAGGGTTTGTGAAAAGAGAAAAAGAAAACTTGTATGTCCGCCTAGGGTTAGGGTTTTATTATCCGCCTTTCTTTGCGTGTACATTGTTTTCTGATATTTTTCAGCGCCGCTTCAGATGATGAAATTATCAGGTAAACAGAGCAATCAGTATTATTTGATTGATTGCTTCTTCTTTTTTCAGTTTTGACATTTATGCTGAGTGGTGTGGTTGAGATTTTAGGTGTGGCAACTGTGTATCACAAAGTACGACGGAAAATTGCTCTGGAACTTCCTGCCTAGAATGGACGGAATTGGAAAGATGGTAAGTAAGATTATAGAAGAATTTTTAAAAATTTCAGACGCAGTGTGAACTTTTCAAATTTAAAATATAGTTTAAAATGCCATTCTAGCTTTTGAATTGGTAAAACAGGATGTGAGTTATTTTTCTGAAATTTATTAAATTTAACTTTACTCAAGGCAGAGTCACAGCATTTTTTAGTTTAATTTTTATCATATTAGAGCCTGGAATTCTTCCCCATAGTTTAATTGCATATTTAGTTTTTTCTTTCACCTGCTATTCAACCGGACATTGAGTGTTGGTAATGAAAACTTTAAAAAGAGGCGAAAATAGGATGCATTTACAAGCCAGTAAGAGGCGGAGATATAAGGCGCCGAGATTTTAATCTCCTCTAGTCGCCACTCTCTCTTGTTTCCGACCTGTTACCAAAAAAATAAACAAATAAACCAATGAGAACAAAAACATTAGCGACCTGCTATGGGGCGTTGGCAGTCAGAGTGGAAGGAGGGGCGATCTGCCAGCGGCAGCCTTCATCCCCACGCCCCTGTTTTTCTTTGAGCATCTTCCTGCATTGCGTAGATGAAAGCGTAGGGAAGTTAAGCTCTCAACAAGTGTTAGGGCAAAGTAAAATTTATAATGTTTGCAAGGTAGATTCTTTTTAAAGAATTGCGTTTATTGGGTTAGGTGGTAGTTCTTATGGCACGCTCGTTTTAAAACTGTAGCTGCAAGTTCAAATTTACTACGGTTTGTTTCTGGTGTTCATAATAGTTGATAGTTAGCTTTATTTTTTATGACTTAATGTTAATTGCATTATTAGGTTTTTTTTATCCATATCCATGAAACCATAGAGATATATTTTGTAAGATATAATTAAAGAAGTAAATTCCGTAATTAAATTAAGTCAAAAATATAATTTAATTTAGTATTTTAGAAGGTTATGATTTTATATATATGTAGATTGAAATAAATCAAAGTGAAGGACAACAATCAAACACATAATCAAACTTATTGGCTCTTAATAAAAAATGATTATGATGATTAGTAATATTTAGACAACTAAAAACATTAGGGTAGTAAGCTAAATACCACATATTAGTAAATTTGAATTGTGAATTGTTAAGATATGCATAGATAATAATTGTTAACAAATTTTAAATATTGAGATTTAGAGATATTCACAACTATTAATTATTAACAAAATTAAATTTTGAAATGTGGACACTTAGATCATGATATTGATTTTAATTTAATAATAATGAAATATTAACTTTATTTTTTTTGATATGTAAGAGATTGATATATTATATTAAAGTGAAAATAGGCTTTACATAACATTTGCTATAGAAGTAAATACCATCACCTGACCAAGTGCCAAAAAACTACCATAGACCACATCAACTAGTCCAGTAAGGAAGCATAATTCAAGCAGAAACGGTTGTGTCAAGCCAGTACCAGTAAGCCCTTAAACTAAACATTTAGCTAAAAAGAGCAAAAATTAAGCCAAAACAAAAAGAAATTGCACTTCAGAGGAACCCGTTGAACTTAGCAAAAGTGTCGAAATCCACCACCCAGTCCATGCCATTTGCCACCATCAACCCTAGCTTTCTTTTTAGAAATTCCACTACCACGACCGAAATCATCCTATGCCTCATAAGCTTTGCCCCTTTCAAATCCAGAAGGACAGGGAAAAACTTTGTAGCCTCGTTCGTTTTCCAGAGCAGCTCCAAATCCGCTGGACGCAAAATCCCTTTCCCAACAATTGCAGCCTTTAGAATTTCCTCTAATCCACCCACTAAGCCCTCATGAAACAGGTGCATGAGCAAGTCCTTAGCCTCCACATTAGAAACCTCAACATCCAACAAACAAGGGTAAGAAGTGCAAGGAGATATAAGCATTATCCCTTGCATACTCCTTCCTCTCTAAATGGCCTTTCCCTAATACCATTTTAACCATGGCCAAAACCAAAGGATCACTGCCAAGCAAAATGCGCTTGAGCTATTGGTCAGTTATTTCTCTGAATGCAGCTTGTCGCTCCGTTGCCACTAGAGAAATGGGTGTGTGCACTAAAAGATTCCAGCCCCTCCACAGAAACTGAGATAATGAACTTGGAGTGACCGAACTTTGCCATCTTCAGTGACCACTAGAAGTCGAACGTAGTCGGCCAACTCACCACCAACTTTGACCCCACATAAACACTGCAACCCACACTCTACCAACCTGTTGGCTACACCACCCATAAATAAAGCCCACGACAACAAAGCCGGAGTCACATCACACGAGTGAGGAATTATTGCGATGCAAGGCAATTTGTCCTTGCATGATCTATCGTCCTCCGCCTCCTACCTTTAACACAAGGCAAACCTTGAAATGAGAGCATTTCGCTAGCTAACAGTAGTGCATGTACTTGCCGCATATAGAGTACTCCCCAACCAAACGCCAACTGTCGTTTCCACTCTCTCCACTCATACCGACGGCGATGACCTCATCAATGAGATCCATGTTGAAGCCAAGTCACACCCCTTCGTTATCCCTTTGCAAATGTGGAGGATCGCCCACCCAACCACCCACCCAACCACCCACAATATTAACTTTAATTTAATAATAATGAAATATTGATTTTAATTTAATAATAACAAAATCTTAATTGAATTAGATTTATCAATTTATATCTAATTCAATTTATATATATTCACATTGCTAAATTAATTACAAGGAGTTATAACTCCCCAAATGTATCGATATTTATATTGATAGTAATATCAATCTCAAATAATATTATGTGATAAAATTATTGATATCAAAATACTTTGGTAATCATAATAATAAATATAGTATTAACATTAAATATTGAGATTAATTAAAATAAAATAAAATATCGAGATTAATATTAATACTATTGTTGGAAATAATGTTAATTTTAATAATATTGGTGATTATAATCTTATATTAATATTAAACAAATATTAATATTAATATTAATGATATGATAAAAAGTGGTGATATAATATTAATGTTAATATTAGGATCATGGGGTCCAAAAGGTGGCGATATGAAAAAATGTTTTTCATTTGTCCAAAAGTGTGAAATTTTACGTTGACTTTTCATTTGTGTTGGGTAAAAAGTACATGTCACCATGGAAAGAATCAAAGCAAAACTGAAAATGGACATCCATTTATTTTTAATAGAATTATATATATATATTTGGCGAGATCCTAATAATGAGCACATTAGGTTTTAACTTTATGGCATCCTTTATCCTATGTAGTTAAGTATATATTAGCATAAGCAATATATAATGTAAATTTTATATAATAAAAAAATAATTATAAATATATAATTATATTATTTATTATTAGTATATGTTATATTCTCCAACAAAACTATATATATATATAGGTTACATTATTATTATATATTATATTCGAGAATACAAAATATTAAATATAAGTATGAAATTATTATAATTAATAATTAATATATTTTTATATAGATCATGAAATTAATTTATAAAAAATTTCAGAGTTTAATTGATCTTTGGATAGGTTAGGAAAAATAAATTATTTGGCAAGATCCTAATAATGAGCATATTTAGGTTTTAACATTATGGCATCCTTTATCCTACGTATCTAAGTATATATTAGCATAAGTAACATATAATGTAAATTTTATATAATAAAAAAATGAAGATTCAAATATAAATGAATACCTTGTTCTTTGGAATAGTTAAGTAGGAACAATGGCAATTATCAGGAACTCCTTGAAATGTTTTCAGATAAACTACTTTAGCTCGTGTTTGATTTCAATGGTGGTGAGTTTTGCAAAGAAAATCGCTTGCTACAGGATAGATAAAGATGAAGAAAATATCTCATACATACTTATGCAGGTTAAATAAGATTGAAGGCACGCAGGCAACAAGTTGCATGATGTGCTCAACTCATTTACTGCTAAATTGCATGATGTCTCGGGCATGGCGTTGTCAGAATATTAATTCTATATTGCCCCAAGCTCAAATGGTAGATTGATGTTTTGAAAAACTTGTTATAACTGCCTCATTAATGGATGGCTGCGCAGAATATCACCCGCCCTTCATATTTGCCTATAAATAGATTGTGATGCTGTCCATCAGTTCAAAGTAAAATTTGGTCATTTGGTTTGAGGCTCCGCTTGAGGTAAGTCACTTGCCATGGTTTTAGTTAGTTTTATTTTGCTTTTTATTTCTTGATGCCGCCAAAGCTCTCCTTCATGCTCTCGACAATGGCACCATCGATTTGCCATGGTTTCAGTTAGTTTTTCATGTTCAAAGATTTTTTCCCCCAAAGATTTTTTTCTCTTAGATAAAGGATTGGTAGCTTCATTTGTTGTTTGACTGGTATTACTTTCCTGTTCTTTTAGACTTGAGTGTGCTTGACTGCTCAAATGTCAAATTCCAGGGCCTTGCTTCACCGGTACACCCAAAAGGCACATATATCCATACCAGTGTATAATATGTAATGTCCCCTTATTAGAGACATAAAATGCACAAATTAAAATTTTGATTTTTAAAGATTGTTTGATAAAGAGCAATGAAAGATTGATGGAATAAGATAAATGAAATGCATTATTATCAGCTAGTGCATAACTAACATGATCTGATATTACTCTTGATCGGAATAGATCTTCGCTTCATTCCTCTTCCTAACCTTGTGGGATGGTAAATTTACTGTGCTAAGGGTGCGTGCACCATCTCGAGTTGGACACCCTCAAGGTTGGTTACCCGTCTTGGGCTTCGTCCAACATTGGATGTATTTACCCGTCTTTCCCTTCCACACACTCCCTATCCTCATCGAGTGTTAGTGAAAGGGAATTGGGGTCCCAAGACTATTCTTCAAGGTAATGGTAAAGTCATAATAGCATTCACTTTTCCTATGCAACTCACAAAACATCTCAAATTAGAACATTCACTGATATTTAATAAGATATGGGTTAATAAACTTGCAGTATCTCACTGCCATAGTAATTTGTATTGATTCCATGATCCCTCAATGCTTAACCTGTTGGTAAGGGTACTTACCTTTGAATGACGTGCTAACTGGAACTCTTTCAGATGTTTTTTCCTTGAGCTGAACCGTCTTCTACCTTGGATGCAGTGATGATCATCCTAAGATTTGATCAGTTCTTAACATTTAGAAGATATCGTTAGTATATCAAACAAATAGTAATCTATTGTCCATACTTATATTAAGCATTACAATTATTCATAAGGCTCAATAATTGCTGCAAGCATCATTATTGAATAAGTTTATATGATATATACATATATATACATTCTATATATATACATATATCATTATTCTCTCCTTATAGTAATTAACATTCATGTATTTATGTTTATGTAATGATTCTTTCCTTATATTAGTAATTGTGTTATATATTATTCATTATCAGCTTTATCTTATGTGTGTGTATATATATATACTTGTATGATTATCCAATAATATACATGGCTTTATATTCTAATGCAAACCAGATCTTGTTGCTACAATTCCTATGTCTGGAAGCTTTCATATAATAATCCCATCGATTAATATACGTGTAACTTCATTCCGCTTCCTAGCTGCATATCTTCCTTTAGATCTCCATATTTTATCTCTTAATTCTTCTATGTTGCCCTGTAGAGTTTGCCTAGTCTTCTTAGCCCTAATAGTCCTTTCATCTATTAGTGATGATGATGATTATAAGCAACCATGTACCATGGCTACCTAACTCTAGAAAGGTCTGTGTAGTGATACCCTTCATTCCAAAATATTCTTCTTCCTTTATATCATCCAATCCCACCCATTTTTTAGCATCTCTCCAAGGACGTAGCCTTTATTGCACTCCCTTGATAAGGGAGGTGTCTCCTCAATTTGTGCTAATTATCATTTTTAATGACTAAGTTATTCTTTACCAGCGATAACATGATTTTGTATTTATTTTTGCCTCAACTGATACGCCAATTATACACCTGAATAGCTATGGCAAGGATTTATAAATTTTTATCTTCTAATTGTGATCCCAAAATCCTCAAGTCTCCCGTTGGATCATGGAGGGACTCGGATAATACCCAGTCAGTCTCGACACACATAAAATATAGTGATCGATAAATCACTGGCCTTCTATAGAATGCTCACGACAACAACATAATATTGACTCCAGAATGCTTACTACAGATACACAAGTATCACAATCCAATGTCAGGTGCTTCGCTCACAAACAATAAGATGTCTCGACCCTCTTCTAAACCATCCTTGATAAGGAATGAATTTCGTGCCAAAATGGGAGGTGTCGACTATGAATATTATTTATAGTCTTATATTTGATATTGTAGTATTATCTCTAGAGATTGATTTTATTGGTTTATGATTTTAGTACTTTATTATATACTTAATTTTGATATTTATTACATCGTAACATTAATGATAAAATAATGTTAATTTATGTACTATAATTATAATATTATCCAGATGATTATAATTATAATGGTAATGTTTAAATTGAGGTTACTTGTATTTATATCTTGATATTTATTTAATTCCGTTATTTATGTGTTAGTATTACCTTATCATTTCAAAGGGGTATGTCAATGTTGGGCCATGACATAACACGACAAGTACGGGCTATAAATGTACCATCACCGTCGATGGCTCACAGTATAGTTTTGAAGGAGGTTACACGCACAAGGAGGACGCAGAAGAGTCTGCAGCATGGGTTACAGTGGTTTGGACCAAGTTGAGGTAATCTTTTTGTGGTTACACATCCATATGCACCTAATAGGGTATGGTAGGGCAAATTCTTTTGGTGAGTATGTTAATTGCATTGTTCAATTGTTTCTGATGATCAAGTAGGAGGTATTTGGCAAAGAACTATTCACAATATTTCTTGTACACATGGGCATTCCCTGTGCCACATATTCTTCTACCATGAAGCCAGTTGAAGATTCCATGGATTTTACTTCAACAGTGCAGATTGGAGAGGTTTCTTTTGTTGGTAGTATCTCTAATACGAAGATGGGTGCTGAATCCAAAGCTGCCTTTGTAGCTCTGCAAATATAAAACAACGAATCGGTGAGTTATTGTTTGCATTCTTTTTAGCCAACTGCATATTTATTAGTTATCTTGATTGTTGACTTGGAGAGGTTTCTTTTGTTGGTAGTATCTCTAATACGAAGATGGGTGCTAAATCCAAAGCTGCCTTTGTAGCTCTGCAAAATATAAAACAACGAATCGGTGAGTTATTGTTTGCTTTCTCTTTAGCCAACTGCATATTTATTACTTATCTTGATTGTTGACTTGGAGAGGTTTCTTTTGTTGGTAGCATCTCTAATACAAAGATGGGTGCTGAATCCATAACTACCTTTGTAGCTCTGCAAAATATAAAACAACGAATCGGTGAGTTATTGTTTGCATTCTCTTTAGCCAATTGCATACTTATTAGTTATCCTGATTGTTGACTTGGAGAGGTTTCTTTTGTTGGCAGTATCTCTAATACGAAGATGGGTGCTAAATCCAAAGCTGCCTTTGTAGCTTTGCAAAATATAAAACAACGAATTGGTGAGTTATTGTTTGCATTCTCTTTAGCCAACTGCATATTTATTAGTTATCTTGATTGTTGGCGTGACGTCATAAATGCTATCTGTAGTCTCTCAAACTACTGACATCTTGAAATCTGTTACAGGTGATCGTAAATTCCTGGATCAACTGAAGGCTGAAAGCAGGGTGAGTCATGAGTTGAAACAGCCTACTGAAGAGTCAATAGGACCACATAACCCGCATGAGCAAGAGAACCTTATGAGTCTACCAGAGCATGAAGAGACTGAAGCACAGAAGCAAGGTGTGCAGGAAGTTAATTTAAAAGATTCTATAAGCAAGAGAAGTAGAAGTGATGATGCAGAGAGATTATACTCTGGACAGAAAAATAAATAAAAAGAAAAAGATATAAAAGGGACCGTCTAAAATGTTTGAATTTGCTGGTTTCAATGATTATGATCGGGGAGGAAGTAATTTTTTATCACTGTTTTCACTTGGTTCGAGTCTGATTACAGGGAGCTCAAAGATACACAGCCTGAGAAAAATACATTTTGGGCTCTCCATCAGCGTGTACACAACATGATGGCTTTAGAAAGTTTTAGAAGAAATCGGGGAGAAACACAAATAGCCTATAGTATTTTTTGTGATAATACAAGCACAATCAAATTGGCTTAGAATCCAGTTTGTCTTTATTAAAGTATGTTGGATCAAGGATTATGTTGGATAAAAATTGATGATACCTCTTTGGCAATAGTCAAAAGCTATTTATAGAGAGATCTTTTATAGGTTTTTATTTTTAAATTAGTCATGTTTATTTTAGAATAAGTTAGTTTCTATTTTTAGGAAAAAATGTCATTTTAAAAGCTATTTTTAACGATTGAAGTACTGATTTTTAGTTAGCCAATTTTGTTTTATATTTCAATGCCTTTTTTTAGAGCTGTGAAAAGTCTGTATTGAGCAGCCTGGTAAGTTGCATGATGGGTGATGGTTTTATCTATGATCTATATTAATTTCCTCTTCAGAGTTAATTTTGATGTTTGTTTAGAGTTTATATTGATCACCTAGAACTGTGTATAGCATTTTTCTTTTTCTGGTGTAAGTTGTGTATGGCGAATAATATATGCTGTGAATAAATGTTTACTATTGTTTTGAGTTTTTTTCTATTGGCTTTAAAGATTGTTTTGGTTGAAGAGATAGATGTGGGTTGCAAATTCTTCACATCTTCGTTGATATCATTTTTTTTCTTCTTTGTTGTGTTTTAAGTTTACTGGTGAAATAAAAGGCAACTCTGGTGTATCTTGTACGAGGCCTTAGGCATCTAAAGAAAGTATTTCGGTCCCCAGTTTCAAGATTTCCAGTATGCGCAGATTATGCAAACCACGATCCCAAAGAACTGGGATTACTTGTACGACTTCTTATCAATCGGGGCTGAAAGTGAAAATGCGAACAACTTGCAACAAACTTGGCCTTGAGTATTTAGATATAAAACTTGTTGCCTGTTTTTTGACATGACTAGCTAGAACATGTAGAAACTTGTGTTTGACACACAATTAGGGCAAAACTCAACTGGGAGAAAGTGAATTTGTGATGGTTTTTAAATTTATTGAGTTTTGTCTTGTGAGGTTTGTTTGTTGCGTTGTTTGTGTTTAGGGCTCGTGAGGTTTTTTTAATATGTTTGTGTGAAATAGATGGGTTATTATTGTTGTCACTCATGAAATTATGGGATATTTTGCTGATATTCAGCTGTATATTTTGGGTATGTGCTAGCCCAAGCTGCTAGAGTTTCGAGAGTGGTTTCTATTTTGCTCTCACGGACGTAATGGTGTTGTTAAGGGCTCTTTGGCTTTTCTGGGCCTCACAGAGCCTTCTCTAGACTCTAGCGATCCAATTTGGGCAAGACAAAAGAACATTTCAAGAAGTTTTAATGGCACACAATAACAAAACCATGGAATTTGGGAAGCATAAAATAACAGCGGAAAGAATTTGTTCGGTGATGGATTTTTCTTGCTTTTTACTTGGAAACGACACATTTTTCAGAATTGTTTTTAGTAATCAAATTTGAAATATTATAAAACATAATACAGCAGAAGCTGAAATATTATAAAAAATAATACAACAGTTCAACAAGGAATTGTCCAGAAGCTACATAAAGCAGATGTATTTGGCGTGGTTGTTGAACTGTCAAAAAAATAGGAATAAGGAAGTTACATAAAGCATGTTGAATCTAGATGCATTTGGTGTGGCTGTTGAACTGTCCAGAAAATAGGGATAAGGAAGTAACATAAAGTATGTTGAATCTAGATGCATTTGACATGGCTGTTGAACTGTTCAAAAAATAGGGATAAGGAAGTACCAAGGGAGGGGGTTCATGTATCCTACAACCTTGATTGCTAGCTCTGCAAATTTTGTGGATTATTGAAACCCTTAGGCATTTTGTTACTGATTTGTATATATTGAAAAAAAAGTGACACAACTTGATCTTGAGGTCCTTATTAAAGATGACGCAACAGCACCATCCAATTCCATGGCACCTACATAGTGGCAGCAGACTCTACTTAGCTTTAGATGAAGAAATTTATAATCTATAATTTTTATTGGTAATGAAACTTGAAGCTTATGTGTATTGAAATCATTCTTTGATCTATGATGTGTATTGAACTGTAATTTTAATCTATATATGAAATAAATGAGTAATGTGTTATATAAAGGGAGTAATATGAATATGTTTTGAAGAATTTTTAAAAATATATATATTTTTTAATGTTTAATAAATTTGCTGAGTTATTGCAAGTTTTTAAATATTTTGCATCAACTAGGTTATTGCCAAGTTTGTATTTTTCAATTATGATGCAAACAATTTTGGGATATTGAATTGTTTGTCAGTCTTTGATCTGATTTCAAGGAAAAATGTATAATAGTTTGTTGTCTTGTTGTACAAACAAATTTGAACTTGCGATATGATCTTTTAACTTTACTATTTTTTTTTTACCATCAAAAAATTGTAAAACTTAGACAATAATTTCTAATATTTGATTTCATATTTTTGCAAATTATTTATTCCTATGTAGATATATCATGTACACATGCCAACAAAATACGGAAACATATACAAATGCATGTGATTTTTTGGAAAAAACAACAAAATTAAGTTTCATTGACTTTAATGGTTGCAATACATAAAATTTGATTTATGATGTGGTTTTCTAAAATTTTGAAGGTGCATGTATGTGTTTTATTTATTGGGCTGAATAGGACATTGTGTAAAAATATTATTCATTGCCATTAGCTTCCAACTGCCTCCTATTTGCATTTGCTCTTGGTTGCATAGCTAATGGTTTCCACATGCAACAATAGATTGAAATAACATTTACCATGGGTTTAGAAATATAGCAATTGTTGTTTAGCATATATTGTCAATCACTTTTGAAAATCAATTATGTCCAAATCCTCAAGACTTTATCATTGTATTTTCTTTGTTTTTGTTAAGAGAAAACTTTAGATTAGAATTCAAGTTTTTATACTCTATATGTAGTAAGTCTATGTGTGATGCAATAAAAAGAGAAAATTTAGAGATGAAATAATTATAAATCAAATTATAAGAAATTACATATAATTATGTGCATTAATATGCATAAAATCATATATTAATATACCTTAGTGGCTTACATATGTCTTAATATTTTCCTTATTCCCACAAGTATAATTCATATGGTTTGTGTGCTTATCTCTTGCTTTCCCCTTATTTGTATAGCCTCTTAATCTCTCTTCGTAATGCCTTTCCATCATATCATTTTATAATCACTTAATTATCGTCTTCTCACAAACTTACCTTTTACTTTATAGCTTATTTAGGCACACTACAGGTGTTTTAGGGCTGCTTAAGTGGTATATAATGGATATATGGGTTTAGAAATCACCCAAATTAAATGGTAATGTAAAACCTATTGTATGCTGCCAACATTCTCCCTAGGCATAAGACATTGTTTTGTTCTTCAGATAACTTGCTGAAACCAATTGTAACCTTCAAGAGTTGATGATGATTGGGCTTTCTTACTATGGATCTTCATCTATATGAGCAAAAATTTGCATTACACCTCATTTTTATTGTGTTAGTTTTCCATTTTATTTGCATATTTTCCCTTGTTCTTTACTTATAGGTTTATGTTCTATGAAACCCCTTTATTGTGCTATCTTCCTTTCATGCCAACCCTTGTTTTTTCTTTGTCCTCTCGAGTTATCTTCTTGGGGGAGGCTTTGTTCTGGCTGTGGCCACAAATTATAGCGTCTTTCCTTGGCCTGTTGGTCTTGAGGTTGAACTGGCGGCTGAGGGGCACCTTTTTCCTCTTACTCGGGTACTATTTTCGGTTGGGATAGTCATGTTGTCTCTTCTGGTGCGGGACTGTACTTTGGCTGGATGGTCAGCTTTGGGGCCTTTGTCTTTTCTCAGCTTGAGCTTCTTTTCGGCTGTTGGTTCCCCCTCTCCTGAGGTTATCATTGATCTGCTCTTTCTCGGTGCTTGATGGTTGTGCCCTTGTTTTGTTCTGCATCCTCTCCTTCATGCTCTCCAAAGTTTGGTTGGGAACCTTGGTTTTGGTGTGGTTTGTAGATGCATGGGGTTCTACACTTCTTTGATTGAGTTTGGTTTCTTGGTTCTCCTCGAGTGGTGGTTATTGAGTTCCTGCTTGGTCTCTAAGTGGATTGCTTCTTGCTTTGGCTTCATTGAGCTTGGTGTGTTCAATGGTTTCAATGGTACTTGTAGGTGGTATGAAGGTGTTTGGTTTTGCCTTTTTTTTTCCCATTGGAGCGGTGTTCTGAAGCACTTTAGGTAGTTCTCTAAGTTGGTTAATATGTGTGGTTTGGATGGACTATGCTGAAGAGGTCATGCTTTTGCTAAAGTTTATGGAATCACTTCCTATGAGGCAGTTTTGAACCTGTTTTGTAAGTTTTTCTGGTGGTGGGGGCTTAGTAATGTTTGGAAGCTGACTGTTTCTCTCTTGGGAGCCAGTGAGATTGATTTTCTCGAAGGTTTTACTTTTTGTAGCATTATTGACCTTTGCTCTGCTTATCTGACTAACATGGCTAAGGGTTGTGAGACTCTTTGGTTGTCTATGGAGATGGTTGCTTTGTCTCTTGAGGGCGTTGCTTTTGAAGATATCTTCGAAAAGACAAATTCATTGTATTTGATGGGGATGAGTTCAAAGTTTATTTTGAAGGCCATGTTGATTCGGTTGCCCTTTGGTCTCTTCTGGCTCTCTTTGCATAGTGTGTTAACTGTGATGCTCTTCTTCTCTTACAACTTTGTGATTTCGTTGGCCTTCTACTATGGTTTTGGTGGGGATTCTAGGCTTGTGGTGTTATGCTTTTCCCTATTGGTATTGGGCCTTTTCTGCTTCTGCAAGTTGGAGTTGTGTTTCGGGGGTTCCAAGGTTGTTGCTGGTTCCCCTTCAGAGATTAGTTTCTTTTGAAAGTGGTGGAGGGGGCTCTTCTCTACCTTGTTCATTATGATGGCTCAAGGAAGTTTGTATCCTCTCTTGGCTGAGGTGCTTTCCTTTGCTTCCTTTTGGTACCAGTTGCTTGGGCTGTCAACAGGTGTGGTGACAACCTTTTCTACTGGTGTGTTGGTTTCCTGTTTTGTCCTACAATTGAGGTCTCCTATGGAGGTGGAGACTGCTCCTTCAAAGGAAGAGCCCTCTCCTTTTGAGGTGGAGTTGGTGGTTGTAGTTGAGGTGGGAAACTCCCTTTTCTTTAGTTGGTTTCTTTTGAGGTGGAGCCAACTTGTGCAGGAGATTGGTGGCACTAGTGGTTATGGTTCTCACTTCACCCTCTCTTTTAGAGGGGAGCTCTCTCCTATAGAGGTGGAGTTTGAGTTGGTGCTTAATTTGAGTTGGTACTTTATATTGGCTCTAGCTCCTCAGAGTTTTGTTGAGCTCTCTCACTTCTCTATTGTAGTGGAGAGTTTTGATGTGTTGGTTATGCTCATTATTAGGGGCTGGTGTTTTACAAGGGTTGTTGTTTGGGTGGTGTTGCTTTTGGGATATGCTCTCTCCTATAGAGGTGGATAGGCAAGTTGGTTGATGGGGGCTCTCTACCCCACTAGCGCTAAGGTTCCTCTTAATCTTTCTTATATGATTTTGAAGAACAATTTGTCTTACCCACCCTTGGGGTGGTTGTTGTTTCAGGCTATGGTTTTGTTTGTTTGGAGGGTGGCATGTTGGCCTATTTTGTTGGCTGTAAGGCCTAGTTTGAAAGTTGAAGACGACCCTGCTTGGAGGGAGTTAGTCCCATATTGGCGAAAATATGGAGTTTTTTTGCTCTAACCTATGTCTGCTTTGAAACTTTCGGTGCTCAGTTTTATTGTCCTTGACTGTTATTTCTTAATAGTGTTATGGTTTCGTACCTGCTAGACTTTGGTTGATCTCATAAATGGTTCATGTTCTATTTCGTGGATTTATTTGGGGATTATGTTTTTTATTAGGTTGCTAATGGTTATGTGGTTGCAATTTTGGTTACTTGCCCTGCATGCCATTTTAGGCTCTGGTTTGGCCAGTCTGCTACTATTTTCTAGTGGTGGATGGTGTTGTTTCTTCTAGTACATTTTTTTTTGTTGGTTGTCCTTGCTTTGTACCACAGGATTAGGGCCCTTCCCCTGCTTAACTAATCAAAAACAATAATGCTACAAGAAACATCTAATATCAACCACCAACCAACATCAACCATTCCACTTATACAAGCAATTAGATACAATCATTTACATGGAATACCAACTATCCAATTGTTTGATTGCAACATAGAAAAAAAAATAATCATAAAATGAAAACATGGTTGTACTATGATGTTAGCATATCACACATTTTATGAAACATGATTTCTTCACATGTATATCATTGCCACATAATCAATGGTTGTCGCTCATACTTGGTCAAAGGTTAAACACCATTTATGGCTTTTGGCAGCAAAGACAAACACTTCCTCTTCTTGATGATGGATCACTGAGTGTGATCTGAAATCTTGATAAAAAACATACATAGTTGAATCCAAAAGCTTGTTGTAATCAACTTCATGGGCTATGGAAAACTCATACAATTATTGAAATGAAGAAAAAGGGGAGAGAGGGTGAATAATGTGTTCACAAAAATGAAGGTGTGATAAGCCTCTTTTTCTAATTTTATTCAAACATGCAATATATAGAAAGTAGATCTGAAAAAAAAACATAATCAACTATCAAAATGTAGATTTGGGAATGATAAAAAGATGTGTAGCTTTCACCAAAAGCTTCTTAAAATAGATCAACAGGGACTAATATGCCTATCTAGGCGTATAGGTAATGTGTAGGTGTATCGGGGTAGAATCAAGGATTGATTGTTGATTGTCAAGGATTCACAAAAAGGTGACAAAAGGGTGTACTAGGGCTAATATGCCCAGTTGGGTGTATGAGTCCCACTCTTCCTTTTCAAAAAAAAGGGATATGAAATTGTTCTTCTGTCTCTGCACTTCCTTCCTATGTCTTCTAAACGTTGCTTCTGGATTTGAACTAGCAAAAAATCTGCAAAACAAAAATGTTGGGTTGATTGTTTATGGGGGTTTTCCTTGGTCAAACCCCTAGTTTGGTAATTAAGCCTTGATAAAAAAGCATAAATATGAAATGGAAATGTGTGTGAAAGACTTAATCTTAAGTGTGTCTAAGATTATGAGAGCTAAAATGCAATAAAACCCTACTCAAATGTGTAAGAATAGGATGCATAAATGAAACATGAAAATGATGATTACTTACTTTGGGGGATCTCCAATCACCCTAATAAGCGATAAGAATGCATATACCTTCCTTTGGGTAGAAAGTAGAATGATAATGGAAGATGGGATCTCTTAGGAAACAAGTCATTAGACTTGGTTGAATGGCTAGGTGCATCTCCCAACCTAGAATCCATCATGATCATCCATAGGCATCTATCATCAATCCTTGACAATGCTTGATCATGAAATGAAAGTGAGCTTGAAGACCTACAAAACAAATAGAATGCTGCTCCAAGACTTGAACTTTAAATGCTTGCTTGAATTCTCCTTGCTTTGAATGTGATCTTATATGAATCTCTCTTCTTGCTTGGCTAGTCTCTACTCTAAAAATGATTTTGAACCTTAGTTTTTATAGGCATCCTATGTAATTTACTGTTTATTAGATCCCAAATGTCGACAATTGCAAAATTTGAATTGAAAACTTTAATTTCCTACTCAAAACCAAAAAATAACCCCAAAAGGGACCTATACGCCCATTGTGGTGTATGGTTCCCACCTAAGAGGACCTATATGTCCAAGGTGGTGTATGGGTCCCACCGTATATTTTTGGGGTGAGAGAATGTCAGAGGATTAAAATATTAAATGCATTCATTGAATTTATTGGGATTTTAATTGGAATAGGCCTTGGGATACATAATAAAGGGTCTTAGGGGCCTATTAATGATGACTTAAAGGACATAAATGCAAGGGCACTAAGATAGGTCCAAACTGAGTGTGAAATTGTACTATCTCCAAGAAGGGAGTATTGTTTTCGACACTACAAATATTAATTGCTTCTAACTACTTGTGGTACTTCTAAGCATCTTTTAAAACATAACCATGTGCCTAGCTCTCCTTGTAAGCACAATATTGTTGCATGTGCATTTGCATAGTCATACACACTCCTGTAACTCAAATAAATCTATGATAGCAAGTTCTCCTCTAGATGACTTGTGGTTATATCCATAGCAATATTAGGCTTAGGCAAGTCTCCATACTAGATTGCAAGTTATCACAAATCATTGCAACTAACTTTGTAGTTGTTTATTAGTTTGTGATAAACAAAGTCAACATAAACTTCAAACTTTTACACATCATCTTGATGTAATCACTTATGATGGTAAGTACAAAGGATAATCCTAACTTGATCCATCATGCTTATGCATTGTCACTACAACCATACTAGGTTGTGGTTGTGGAGGCTAATATAAAGGTAAATAATGTTAATGATTTAATGTCTAAGGAATGTGATGAGGAAATACTAAGCTATGATTATAATATAATCCTCTCTTGATCCAACATGCTTGTGCATTTTCACTACAATAGTAGGAGGTTGTGGTTGTGGGGGAGGCTAATACATAGGAAGACAAGGTTAGGGATTTGATGTCTAAGGAATGTGATAGAGGAAATAATGAGCTATAATAAAGAGTTATCTAGGGTTTACAAGGAAAAAAGAGTAGAAGGAATAGTTTGTGACAAACAATGTGAACATGCTTATGCATTGCCACTGCAACCATAGAAGCTTATGGTCATGGAGGCTAATATAAAGGTACACAATGTTATGGATTTAACGTCTAAGGAATGTGATGAGGAAATATTGAGCTATGATCATAGTATTATCCTAACTTGATCCAATATGCTTGTGTTTTTAGTACAATAGGAGGATGTGGTTGTGGAGGAGACTAATACATAAACATACAAGGTTATGTATTTGATGTCTAAGGAAAGTGACGAGGCAATATCAAACAATAATAAAGAGTTATCTAGGGTTTGCAAGGAAAAAGGAGATGGAGGAATAGTGGCATTTGTAAAGCCTAATAAGCCAAATTATTGAAGGGGGAATGTTAAATAGGCCCAACTTACCCCAAAAGCTATTGGGAAGTTGTTTGTGAGAGGATTATCATTCATGTAAATTGTGAGCAAGGACCAATAGGGAACCTGGAGAAAAACATTGTTATGTTAGAGCATTAGAGTGTTGTGAAGAAGTCTATGTTAAATAAATTAAAGATAGCTAAAGTTCCCATATTGGAATTTGGTGATGAGGTGTTTGATGTTCATGGAGCATTAAAAATTGAACCATTAGAAATTTAATGTGGCGAAAAGGGACTCACAATGCAAGAAAGGAATCCCTAATCTTAGATTTTTCCTTTTTATTGTTGTGGGATGGTTCATTCAAGGAAACCTAGGATCCCAAATTGGATTGACTATCAACACAAAGGTGAGTTAATTTTGAACAAGGGAGCTTGGAAGAATTATGTGGGTTTGAAGAATTGGTATGAATGGCCTTAGGAATAATTGGCTTGAGGAGGGCCGTAGGGGGTATATGGCATCAGGAGCAAATTAATTGACTATCGATCAATAGGAGCTGCCTTGCGCTCTTAAGCTTTGAAGGGTTCACCACCAAGCAAAAGCTTGGAAAAGACAACTTAATATTAAACTCAAAACCTAGTAATGCAAGCCAAATAATGAGTACAAATGATAAAATTAAGCAATAACAAGTTAGGATGTATGTACCTGGAAAGTCTGGAAATGTGATAAAGATTCTGGAAATGCAAAAAAGCTGCCAAAATATGCTAAGGAGGACTAAGACGCTCTTACTGTCTTCTTAGTCTCGCTGTTGTTTTTTGGGGAAAAAAGAAATCTTTGGATATCGGAACACAATTCAAAAGAATATCTACAAGATACCTCTAGGAGGACTAAGACACCCTTATCATCTTCTTAGTTCTACTTTGAATTTTCATAATTTTGGAATGTGATCCTAAGGTCCAAGGTCTGCACTCTACCAAATCTTTAGATCTGAACCTGCAAATAACATGTAAAACAAAGGAAATCTAGTTTACTGTTTATGGGGGTTTACCTTGGTCAAACCCCTTGTTTGGTAATTAAACCTTGATGGAAATGCATAGATCTAAAAATGGAAATGTGTGTGAGCCCTAATCTTAAGTGTGTCTAAGATTATGCAAGCTAGAACATGGAGAAACCCTATCCAAATGTGTTAGAATATAATCCATAATATGCAAATGAAAATGACCTACAAAGAAGATCTCAAATCACCCTAATAAGCCATAAACATGAAATTTACCTTCCTTAGGTAGAAAGTAGAATGAAAATGGAAGATGGAATCACTCAAGAAACAAGTCTTTAGGCTTGGAAGTATGGCTAGGTGCATCTCCCACCCTAGAATCTCTCGTGATCCTCCATAGGCATCCATCATTAGTCTTTGGAAATGCTAGATCTTGACTTGAAAATAGACTTGAAAAACACTAAAAGGCTACTCCAAGACTTCAATTCCTTGCATCTTGAAACTCTCCTTCTTACTCACTCACTCCTTCAAAACTTACTTAGTTGAAAATGGGTGTGAATCTTACTTTTATAGGCATTCCTATGTAATAACTCGATTATTAGATCCCAAAGGTTGACAAAATGCCAAATTAAATGAAATATTTTCATTTCTTGCTCTTAATTCCCAAAAATAAAGCCCTCAGGACCAAGATGCCCTAGGTGGCATCTTGGTCCCACTAAGGGGGATTAAGACGCAACCAAGGGCGTCTTGGTCCCACAAGGCTTATTTTTCCATTTTAAAGGCGGGTTGCCAAGATTAAAGGTTGTTTGCAGATTTTGGTCTAGTTTACAGTTGAAATATACCTCAGGATGCACAAAAAGGGGTCTTAGAGGCCCATAATAAGTGACCTAAAGGGAATTTAATGCAAGGGATGCTAAAATAGGTCCAAATTAAGTGTGAAAATGCAAAGGTATGCATTTTTCTACATTACATTTAGCCCCCACTTTAGCACCCATATGACACTATGTGCATATGCAAGCTAAAGTAATTCAAAAAGTAACTTTATAAAAGGATACTCATATGGATTCGTAAGGGGGAATGAAACCCCCATTGTAGTTACCTGAAAAAGACCACAATGTTAGGAATTGTACCCTGCATCACAAATTCATTAGTAGTTGAAAAATAATCCTCTTATCTAACTTTCCTAGAAAATTGAATTCGAGGGTGGATTTATGCCCCCCTTGATTTCGCTTGCTTTATAGAGGTGGAATCAAGGTAGCAATCCAACCACATCGAACTGTAGAAGTCCATCATAGGGCATTTCCAAGTACCATGCCACTTGATGATAG
Organism: Sequoia sempervirens; assembly: GCA_007258455.2. NCBI lineage: Eukaryota > Viridiplantae > Streptophyta > Pinopsida > Cupressales > Cupressaceae > Sequoia > Sequoia sempervirens. The sequence continues at coordinate 60,127 of VDFB02290541.1, read as the reverse complement.
ACATTTGATGAGAACGAGAGTGAAACCACAATTACAACACAACAAATGGCATCGGAAACTAAGTTCGCTAACTCTTAAAATGTTAGTTTAAATAAAAAGCATTTCTTTTCTTTTTAACAAAAAGTGACCTAAAAATGCATGTATATAAAGATAAAAGGGAAGGTAATTCATATTCATTTTATCTTTTATCTTTTTTGCAGACTGAGCTTGAAGTAGAGTGAGCCATCATGCCGAGTAGATGCCCATCCACACGTTCGTGAATCGAGCTACTATAGGAAGCGATCCTCTACTAGATCAGGGGGAGAAGCACAAAAAGTCAGGGAGGGGGATAGATCCAGTAGACGTGTTTGCAGATGGGGAGGAGTCAGAGGAGGACAATGACTATGAGGGAGAGGAGGATGGTGAGGAGACATAGGATGAGTAGAGTCAGCCTATGAGCGACAACAACGACAGAGGTGAAGCCACTCCTCCTAGACCCAAGTGGAGAGATATAGTTCCCACATGGGTTATGAGGTCACAATCAGCACACGTCAATGTCTGAGAGCATGGGGAGAGCAGCATGGGTTTTGAGATTCCTACAGATCATGCTACAGACCCAGGTGATGATATTTATTGTTATGTTTTTATGCTTTATATATATCACGCTCATGTATATGTATATTATGATGATGTATACTGATTATTCTTATGATTTCTATCTTGTAGGGCCCGTGGTAGATCTTGAGGATCTCTTCCAATGTGTGGCTGCTGAGATGGTGCCACCCCTTCCTACATATGAGGATACTATCATAGAGTACATTTCCCCATAGTTCATGGTGTAGCGCATGGCCCTGTTTGAGCCTTATGTGAGGCTCAAGGAAGCATTTGATAGTGCATCCAGGTGCATTGATCGAGTTGAGGGTAGGGTATCAGTATTGGAGTTGGATTTGGAGGAGACTCGAGTAGCTCGAAGATCTGAGAGAGAGGCTATCTTATAGTCAGAGGCCGAGCGGCTACAAAGAGAGAATGTTAGGATCTAAGCAGATAGAGACCATGTAGAGCGAGAGCATGTGGATGCATTAGTATGCAAGGGTGAAACATGCGGGGCACTACAGGCTATGTAGGAGATGACTACCATGAGTAGTTATCGATCACACACCATCGTCTGTCAATGGGTGTGCACACCAGATCTCAAGGGATCCAACAGTCATAGGCCATAGTGACACCGTACTATTGATGAGATGTATTTAAAACTCTTTGATATATATATGTATATATATGAGCATCTTTGGATTTTATATTTATAAGTTAGATGGCAATGTGATTTATTAAATAATCTCTATTGTTAGACTATTCAATAAATATCTCCATGATCTAACATGTCTTTTCTTAAGCTTTCTTAGATTTATGATTTAGTATGTTATATATATATATATATATATATATATATATATATATATATATATGAGCATCTTTGGATTTTATATTTATAAGTTAGATGGCAATGTGATTTATTAAATAATCTCTATTGTTAGACTATTCAATAAATATCTCCATGATCTAACATGTCTTTTCTTAAGCTTTCTTAGATTTATGATGTAGTATGTTATGCTAAATTAAATGCACTTATGATCTAATTGCTAATTGTAGAATATTAAATGCAAACAAGGATTTAATCTAAGATAACATACATTTTTAAGGTCTAAATAACATTATACTTAAAGTAAGAACCCAAACTAAATTGGACCCATTATTCCATTATTCAAGACACAAAAAACTAGGTGTCAGGAACAAAGCAAGCACAAGAGGCAATGGCATACTACCCATTAACTCTAACAACACTACTTTATAACTCATCCTATTGAGAAAGGGTAGGTGTAATACCAATGCAAATGTGTAGAATTGATAGGTTCCCAAAGAGGTATGGTGTCCATTTCATATATCAAGTATGCTCTAGACCCATAGCTTTCTTCAACTACATAAGTTTCTAATGAATTAGGGCTAAACTTTCCTTTCTCTGTCAGGTTGGCATTGACGTTTCGCTAGTTCTCTTATAGCACCAAATCACCCTTGTTGAATGAATGAGGGATGACATGATTATTATAACTTCGTTGCATTTTCTTATGATAAGCTTGAAGATGTTCGAGGGCGTTGATGCACCTTTCATTGAGCATTTCAAGTTGGTGTAATTGTTGTTCCCTATAAGTGTTGTCATCAATTAGCCCTTGAAGAGTGATTCTTAAGGAGGGAATCTCTAACTCCAAGGGCATAATTGCCTCATCACCATAAACAAAGTTGTATGGTGTGTTTCCTGTTGAAGTTCTGATACTAGTATGATAAGCCCATAACGCGTATGTTAATTGTGTATGCCAGTCTTTATTATGTTTATTCATTGTTTTCTTAGAATTTGTTCAAGAGTTTTATCAATTGATTCAACTTGTCTATGAGATTGTGGGTAATAAGGTGTTGAGAATCAATGTTGTATATTAAGTGTTTCTAAGAACTTCACATCATTATTATTAAATGGTGTCCCATTGTCTGAAACTAACGCGGAAGGAAGTCCAAAGTGAGCAATAATGTGTTCCAATATGAAATGACATTACATTGGCGGTTGTTGAGCGCAAGGGAATGACTTATACCGATTTTGTGAAATCATCTATTGTTGTGATTATAAACATATGTCCAACGGATGAAGGTGCGTATATTTTTCCAATAATATCCAAACCCCATACCAAGAATAGCCAAATAGGAACATGTGCATGAAGCTCAGAGGCATGAGCATGAATTAAATTTTGATTCTCTTGACATTTATGACATTTCTTAACCTATTCGAAGCAATATTGCTCCATATTTTTCCAATAATATCCTATACAGATTAACTTTTAAACTAATGATCTTCCTCCAAAATGCCCCCCCACAATGAGCTTCTTCAAGTGCTATAGGGATTTCAAATTGTTTAAGACACCTAAGCAAAAGGCTGGATCAAAGGACCTCTTATATAAGATTTCCACTAGGATGATATATCTAGATGCAAATTTTCGGATATGAGAGCAAGTGTTTTTATTTGTTGGCTCAGGAAAGGTATCATCTTTCAAATAATTCAATATCAGTGCATACCATTCACTAGAGTTTTGCATAGTAGTTAACAACACTTCTTTAACCTTTTCATCTATTGCTAGTTCTTTAATTGTATGGACAATGAATGCGAAATCAGTTGAGGTGTCATCAAGAGATATAAGGGAAGTTGCACTTGCCATTGCATTTGCATGTCGATTATCTATTCATGGGATATTATCAATGGTACATGACTCAAAATTCTCTAAGAGAGTCATCGTGAGATCCTCATATTTTGATAACTTGTCATTGTTTGCTTGATATGTTCCATTTATTTGTTTAATGATTAATTGTGAGTCATTGAATATCTTAATATTTCGGGCTCCTAATCTGAGAGTTGCATGTATGCCAACAATTAAAGCTTCATACTTAGCTGTGTTATTTGTTCATAGGAAGTTTAATTAGATGACAAACAAATACGCTTTCCATAAGGTGGGATTAATATAACCCCTACACCAAATCTTGTTCTACATTTTGAACCATCAAAGTATAATTCCCATGTCTCAATTTCAATTGTTAACACATTCTCATAGGGGAAGGAGTCTTTGTTTTGCATTGCTACTGGTGAAGGAGCGTCGGCTAAATGGTCGATTAAGGCTTGTCCTTTAATTGCTTTGTGTGACAAATTTAAGATCAAACTTAGTTAACATCATGACCCATTTTGTGAGGTGCCCTAATAAATTAGTTTTGTTAAAGAGATGTTTCAAAGGATCAAACTTGGCTACCACATGCACTTCAACATTAAGCAATTAATGTCTCAACTTTCTAGTGGCAAACCAAGAGTTAAGCATAGTTTCTCTAAAGGAGTGTATTGAGTTTCGTAATGAATTAATGTTCAACTAATGTAGTAGACATGGTGCTCTTTATCATTGCTAGCCTTCTGAGCCAGCATTGCTACAAGAGAAAGGGCCGATGCTGATATATAAAGAATAAAAGGTTTACCTTGAATTGTTGGTTGTAATATTGGAGGATTAGAGAGGTATTCAATCAATTTTTGAAATGATTTTTGACATTCTTCATTCCACTTAAATTCCACTTCCTTTTTAAGAAGTTGAGTGAAAGGTAAGCTCCAATCCGCCAACGATGCAACAAAGTAGCGAATAACTTGAATCTTTTCTTGCAAGCTACGTAATTGTGATATATTTCTAGGAGATGGCATGTTTATGATAGCATCAATTTTCTTTGTTTCAACCTCAATTCCTCTATGCGAAACGATAAATCCTAGGAGTTTTCCACTCTCAACTCCAAAGACATTTTTTCGGATTTAATCTCATATTGTACTTGCAAATGCCTTCAAAGATATGTTGAAGGATTTTAACATTGTCTTCACGAGTCATAGATTTTGCTAAGATGTCATCAACATAGTCTTCCAAGATCATGTGAATGTAATCATGGAATATCAACATCATAGCTCATTGATATGTTGCACCAACATTCTTTAATCTAAAAGGCATTACAACCCATAAAAATGTTCCCCAAGGTGTTGTAAAGGCTGTATTATATTGATCTTGAGGATTAATGAAAATCTAATTATAGCCTGAAAAACCATCCATGAATAACAAAAGAGCGTGGCCCACAGTGGAATCAACTATCATATTGATATTAGGAAGGGGAAAATCATCTTTTAAAGATGATTTGTTCAAGTCTCTAAAGTCCATAACATCCTAATACAATTATCAGGTTTAGCCACCACTACAATGTTTGAGATCCATGATGAATAATCAATAAGCCGTATAAAGCCAACGTCAAGGAGTTTCTCAATCTCCACTTTAACTAACAAAGATGTCTTAGGGTTCACCTTTCTTATTTTGTGTCTTACCATTTTAGCATTTTCTTCAAGAACTATGTTGTGTGTCACAATCTTAGGATCTATGCAAGGCATATCTGAATAAGTCCAAGCAAAGATTTCACAAAATTCTTGTAACAACGTTGCATGATTCTCTTGTTCTTTCCAATCAAGGCATTTCCCTATTTGAATTAATTTATTGTCTTTAAATGTGTCCATTGGTATGTTGATTGTGTCTCGAACAAGCAATGCACTTCGATCATCTAATGGTTGTTGTTCTTCTTTTTCTCCATTGTTACTTATCTCCTTATCAACAATGTCACAACTTTGTTGTGCACTAATATCACCGAAGGCTCCTAGAAATTGCTTTATCAATTTAGAATGTTTCAAGGTAAGAGTTGTTTTAGGAATATGCTTCAAGATATGATTGATGCTAAGTGAAGGCTTTTGTGATGCTTTTGAAGGGAAATATCCAAGACCTCTTGTGTAATCTTGTTGGTCGGGTTCTATAGGAACACAAATTCCTTTTTCATTTGCGCCACATCCTTTTCCACTATAGCCTAGTTGTTTCATAAACTCATAACCTTTTCCATAGAGATTCTTCATTTCTTTCGAATTCGGTGGTGGCCCATAATTGTTTGTATCAAAATCAGTTATGTAATTGTTGCAGGTTGACGATTCACCTTGTGTAAGCTCTTGTTGTGTTGACATTATTGTTTTCTATTTTTGTTCTTCATTATTGTTGTTGATGTTGTATTCTCCAAAGAATGAAGGTGTGAAATCCAACGAACCCCAATCATCTTCCAAAAATTTTGATGTTGTTTCAAATTTTGCTTGTTATGTAGTTGTTAGGGGTTCTATCTTCGAGGTTGGAATTAATGTTTTTAGAGGACTCGGTGTTCCTTTTTCTACTTGTAAGCAACTTTTAGGCTTGGGATCAATTTCCACTTTGTACAACTTATTATTGTAAACATACTTCATTATGCGATGAAGAGTTGAAGGCACAACATGCATCTCATGAATCCATGGTATTCCTAAGAGAAGGTTATACGAAAGCCCATGAGGCATAAAATGAATAGGATTTTGTAAGGTAGATTTTCCAACTGTAATAGGTAAAGTGATCATTCCAAGCGGTTGCTTTCCTATATTGTCAAATCCTTGAATTGATAAGGAATTGGGTTGAATTTGTGACTTGTCTATGCGAAGTTTATCCAAAAGAGTTACACTACACACATTAAGAGTTGATCCATTATCAACAAGGGTACACTTAATCCCTATTGTCTTGTGGATAGCTATTATCATGAATGATTCATTTTTCTTTCTCACTTCCAAGGGGGTAACTCATTTTGGTGAAAGGTAATATCGATGTTAACCACATTCATTCCCTTAATGAGAGCTACTACATCAGTTGGATTTGCGCTAGGGGGAACCACAACTTGCTGCAAAGCTATTTGAAACATGGTGTGATAACTAGGTGAAGTTTGAATAAGATCCCATAAGGAAGTCTTAGCAGGAGTATTCTTAAGTTGTTCAACAAGATCATACTCCTTGCCACTATGTGATGCCAAATGAGGAGCACTAGCCAATATAAGATTAGGAAATGGTAATGAAACATGATTAGGTTGAGGTTGTCTATTATTCCTTGTGTTATATGTATGAGCAATAGTATTATAACTCAATTGTTGTGACACATTTTTCTTAGGTGATTAAAGGATAAGGATAGGTTTGTTTGTAGGTTGAGGTTTGTTTGAAGGTGGATAAAGGGTAACTCAAGGTTGAATGCCATTTACTTCTCTTTATTTAGGTTTGTTTGAACAAGCCTTAGTGGACGATCCTTGCGAGATGAAGTCCTCAAGAGCTTCATCTAACATATCAAAGTCATCACTACTAAAAGGCTTGAGGGTTACACTAACTTGGAAAAAGAGTTTTGACATACTAACCATAAATGTATGCTTGTTTAGATTTAATGTTTTTGGTTTTTTTGTTTTGGTTTTCTAATGAATGTAAAATGAAGTCTACATGTAACAAAATGAAAGTGCAATAAAATCTATCTTTATCAATCAATTGTAAACATGAACTCTAAAAATGCATGAAATGGTAAATTGACAAACTAAAACAACAAAGTAACTACAACAAACATAAGCACAAAAAATCACTTTTTAACCCTAAAAACTATAACCTCGAACTCCATAGGGACTAAGACGCTAGCAAGGGCGTCTTGGTCTTGTTGATGAAATTTGGAGGTTCCAAAAACTGGAATGAAAAGTAAGCAACTCAAACAAGGTTTTAAGCCAAAAACCCACAGAGGGACTAAGACGCCAATAAGAGCGTTTTAGTCCTAACAGAGGTTTTTTTTAGAAAGAACAACAAAATTTGGATTGATGACAGTGTTTCTAGGTCACCTACCCAAGGACCTAATGTTTAGAAACAAAATACTGTGCAAATGAATGCAAGAAAAAGTAACTAATGACAATGAATTGATGCAAAGTTGAAAGCAAATTTGTTCAATTTTTAAATGCAATAACAATGTTCCTAAATGCAATTAGGATAATTAACAATGCACTTTTCAGTTTTTCAATGAGATAAGATGATGCAAGAAAACAAAAATGCAAGTATGAGAAACCATAGATGTATTTTCATTAATGCAAGGTGCAATGCAAGAATGAATATAGCCAAGATCTAGAACTTTAGTGAACTCCAAATCATAAAATGAATGTCCAAGATGTCGGATTCACCAAAATGAACCGTTAGAAAAATGTGGGGAAAAGGGACTCACAATGCAAGAAAGGAATCCCTAATCTTGGATTTTTCCTTTTTATTGTTTTGGGATGATTCATTCAAGGAAAGATAGGATCCCAAATTGGATTGACTATCAACACAAAGGTGAGTCAATTCTCAACAAGGGAGACCTAGGAAGATTCCTTAGGCTTTGAAGGGTTCACCACCAAGAAAAAGCTTGGAAAAGACAACTCGATATTCAACTCACAGAACCTAGTAATGCAAGCCAAATAATGAGTACAAATGACAAAATTAAGCAACAACAAGTTAGGATGTATGTACCTAGAAAGTTTGGAAATGTGATAAAGATTCTGCAAATGCAAAAATGCTACCAAAATATGCTAAGAAGGACTAAGACGCCCTTATTGTCTTCTTAGTCCTGTTGTTATTTTTCGAGGAAAACATAGAATCTTCGGATGTCAGAAAAGAATATGAAAAAATCTTTGTTAGATACCTCTGGGAGGACTAAGACACCCTTGTTGTCTTTTTAGTCTTGCTCTAAATTTATGAAATTTCAAAATGTGATCCTAAGGTCCAAGGTTTGCACTTCTTCTTCACCAAATCTTCATATTTGAACCTATAAATAACCTGCAAAACAAAGGTAATCTGGTTGATTGTTTATGGGGGTTTGCCTTGGTCAAACCCCTTGTTTGGTAATTAAACCTTGATGGAAATGCATAGATCTGAAAATGGAAATGTGTGTGAGCCCTAATATTAAGTGTGTCTAAGATTATGCAAGCTAGAACATGGATAAATCCTATCCAAATGTGTTAGAATATAAACCCTAATATGCAAATGAAAATGACCTACAAAGATCTCAAATCACCCTAATAAGCCATAAACATGAAATGTACCTTCCTTAGGAAGAAAGTAGAATAACAATGGAAGATGGAATCACTCAAGAAACAATTCTTTAGGCTTGGAAGTATGGCTAGTTGCATCTCCCACCCTAGAATCTCTCATGATCCTCCATAGGCATCCATCATTAGTCTTTGGCAATGCTAGATCTTGACTTGAAAATAAACTTGAAAAACCTACAAAAAAAACACTAGAAGGCTACTCCAAGACTTCAATTCCTTGCTTCTTGAAACTCTCCTTCTTACTTCCTCCTTCAAAACTTACTTAGGTGAAAATGGGTGTGAATCTTACTTTTATAGGCATTCCTATCTAATAACCCGATTATTAGATCCCAAAGGTTGACAAAATGCCAAATTAAATCAAATATTTTCATTTATTGCTCTTAATTTTTGAAAATAAATCCCTCAGGACTAAAATGTTCTAGGTGGCGTCTTGGTCCCTCTAAGGGGTACTAAGATGCTACCAAGGGTGTCTTGGTCCCACAAGGCTTATTTTTCTATTTTAAAAGGTGGGTTGCCAAGATTAAAGGATGTTTGCGGATTTTGGTCAGGTTTACAGTTGAAATATACCTCAAGATGTACAAAAAGGGGTCTTAGGGGCCCATAATAAGTGACGTAAAATAAATTTAATATAAGGGTCGCTAAAATAGGTCCAAATTAAGTGTGAAAATGCAAAGGTATGCATTTTTCTACATGGGCTTTATTGGTAGATTTAAGTCACTCTAGCTTTCTCTCCCAAATGGACACAAGACTGCAGGATAGGCGTAAAATGTATTTATTAAAAGGGCTTAAAAACGTTCAAGCAATTGTGAATGGCTGGAGGTACAGCCGAATTCCATAGCGTTTGCCAGCGTCCTCCCTGCCTACGCCAACGTGGGAGCTTTGGAATAGGGAATGGGCGACATTCTCTTGGGGAACAGTTGACTGCGATGGCTCTTGTTCAACCGACCACCCTCTCGTGAAATCTCGTTCATATTATAATCTTTCACGATCTTATCAAAGGGAAGGTGATTACAACACTGCTGGCCGCTACTACGTAGCATCAGTCAAGGAAAGCTAGAGGCCACAGGATTTTGTGTTGCTGGGAGATATTAAGAGTTCTTTCTCAAAATTTGAAAAAGTTCAGGAGGTCCACCTTGGGAACAGTGAGAGATTAAAAGCTATAGGCCAAATATATGCTCAGAGAGACATGCATGCAAAAATCGCCACATAGAGAAGGCACCCAATCTTTTGATGGAATGCCTCGAAGAGATGTCAACTCGTGGAATGTAGTGGTTGCTAGATATGCACAAAATGGATTTGTTAAAAAAAGCTTTCATAAAGTGTATTTGACAAGTGTAAATAGATGTCTTAGCATGCAGCGTAATGATTGCAGGATATACATCGAATGATATTCTAGGAGAGGGAAAACGAGCTTCACCACAGAGAAGTAAATGAAAACAAGAGCAACACAATCAAACAAAACAAGCGGACAGAAGATTTAATTTCCCTATCTGACAACAACATTTATGTTGGAACGATATCACCATCATAAGAAGAAAACCGAGACTCACCCGTAATCGCTTTCCTCAAATTGCTGTGATCTCAATGCCTTCCTTCCTCATTTCCTTCTACGCGCATCCCCTCCATAATCAACACTGGAATGGAATTTCTGTTTTTACCAGCCATCCTCTTTTTTTCTGACCTTTCCCAAAGCATCGAATGAATTAAAACCCAAATGTTTACAGGAAAAGGGAAGAATGCCACTGCACGAGAAATCCCAAACAACTCCAGTATAGAATATAGTTATTTTTTAATTTATTAAATTAATATTCAATTAAGAATATTTCAATTAAAATCTTAATTTGGGTAAGTATAATTGATACCCCAAACATCATTTACCTTCGTTTATTTATATGTTATAGTTAATTAAATAATCCGACTTTATAATATTTTATTTATCACCAAACTATTATTATTTATTAATTTATCATTACATTTTATATATATATATATATATAGAAAGTATTTAACACTTTATTTTAATACATACAATAGCCAAATGCATCTAATCCAACAACCAAATTAATTAACCCGAATGTTTATTAGTGACCTGACCACTATCTAGGGTTAAAATACAAACCTCAAGCAACTCTGATAGACCAAATTGACATACTGACAAGGTGCCAAATTATATACTCATTCTCTTGGAGGATGATGGCTAGGGTAGGAGACCAATTGTTATCTCCTGATTAACTAATCCATTGGATTCAAGGCACACTCGAACCTACTAATTCAGGTGGAGACATAACCTAATACGTATTAACTTAAACATACAAGTTAGAGAACATGTGCATAATAACTGATGCACTAGGAAAGGAACTCTAGCAATCGTATCTCATTCATGTATGTCCTCTATACTTCCAATGGTACAATGCCACCCTTTCCTCCTAACTTAACAACATACTATTGCATCACCTAACTATCCAATTAAATCTTTGCATAGCAATAATGACATGAAAATATACATCAAACTCACTAAAGCACTAACAAGAGCTCATGTCCCATCTGCAACCATAACACTTGAACACACGTCAGTATCTCTTCATGATAATAAATATAATCATAATATCATATCATCATGATAACAATATGTCATAATCATGTGAAAATCCTAAAGATAACCAAAGCACTCCCATCACATCAATATTTACATAGCTTGCATCCTAGTAATGGTCATGTTTGAACACACACACACATCATGATAAACCTATCCTTAAACATATATAATAAGTCCTATCCAAACCTTCACACATAGTCCATAAATTCATAATATACAACATCAACTGCTTAACGTCATTAGCACATACCTTTAAATATCCTTATTATTTTACCTTCATCTCCAAGTTCCAAAGCCAAACTACCTGCACATCCACAATGAGAATGGAGGGGCACTACATGCTTGGAGCATATCACATGTACCAGACCGATAGGATTTCCTACTAATGGCACTATGGGCTACCCACGCTCCTTCAGCTATCCACTTAGACTTGAGCATGGTAGTATGAAAATTTATTATACTGGAGAGTTAGGTTCGACCATCTTGATTAGGATGAGATCCTATGGAGACCTTATCTCTTGATACCTCAGTGTCCATACGAGACACACCAGTTGACTAGGATACAGAGGGGCAACATTTTACTAGGGAGGCATGATTATGTAGTGAGTCCTTTCTACTACGATCATGTCATGAGGCAGTTTGGACAGATACATGTTCCACCAGAACCACGACCTTTCTATAGACAATCAGTGTGGAGTGCCCATAGGCTTGGAGATACAAGATGCCTCATAGTCAAGGATGTTGTGTCTAGGGATTCAAACAATGAGGATCATGACATGCCCCCAATATCCAATGTTGATGACATGGGTACTTCAAATTCTTACGAGGAGTGGTGGGCCATAGCATGACCAACTCTAGTTTTTCCCATGGATCAACCTATAGGCTATGCAGGACCTCTTCTAGATCACAAGGATGATGAACAAGAGATAGGTGAGGAGATCAGGGTTGCAGACCTGTTTTCAGATGAGGGAGAGGATTACGAAAAAGAGGAGGATTTAGACTATGAGGAGGAGGAGGGTGAGGACAAGGATGATGACGAGGATGAGGATAGCCAGCTAATGAGTGATAGTAGTGGTACATCAGATGAGGATCCAGTTGCCCCTGAGTGGAGAGATTCAATTCCTACATGGGTTACCAAATTTCAACCGGTAGTTGCAACACGTGCCAACACTTATGAGTATGGGGAGGGTAGCAAATCTTCTATACCTCCTACACAGGAGGGAGTTGTTGCTACTCAGCAGGTTGGAGACCTAGGTGACAACACATTATTTAATTTTATCATTATGTTTTTATGATTATGCTCATGTTCTCATTTTTATCTATATATATACATATCATGATGTGTACTAATTATCCTTATGATTTCCATCTTGTAGGATAAGTGAGAGAGCTACAAGATCTCTATCGACGAGTTGTTGCAAAGATGGTTCCTACCTTTCCTTCAGACAAGGCTCTCCTTATAGAGTACATGCCCCCACTGATCGTATAACAACATGCAAATATGTTTGAGTCTTTTGCGAGGTTGAGAGAAATGTACAAGAGTGCTAGAAGTGTTGATCAAGCCATGAGAGAGCTATTAGCATTGCAGGCTGCCTATGTTGAGCTTTGATCATTTTAAGATCTGACAGACAGTAAGGGACAAGACGCCCAATGGTCAGAGCTCGAGAGATTATGGGGAGAGGTTGTCAGGCTGGAGGTGAAGAGAGACCACATAGATCAAGGGAATATGGAGGCTCTTGTACGAGAGGCTAGGGTTGTTGGACGAGCATAGGGCCTATAGGATGCATTGAAATCCATGAATGGATCATGGTTGCATACTACCATCTCTCAATGGAGGCCATCACCAAGCCTCGAGGGGTCTAGTAGTCACAGGCCACAATAACATTGTATTATTGAGGATATGTACTTAAATTTTTTTATACATATATGAGCATACATGTGTGTTTGGTTATTATGTTTATGTGTTTAAGTTAGATGGCAATGTGATTTAGCAAATAATTTCTATAAGATTATTCAATGTCTCCATGATCTAACATGTTTTATGTGATCTAATTTGAACTATTTTAGGTTTCCTTAGATGCAACATTATGATTGAGTATGTTATGCTAGATTAAATGCACTTATGATTTTATTGTAAAATATTAAATTCATATAAGGATCTAATGTAACACAACATACAAGATTCATTTCCATAGTATGAAACTTAAATTAATAACCCAAAACTAATTTGAATAATTACTTTAATATCCAAGACACACTAAAAATTGTTTGTCAAGAATGAAGCAATGCAAGAGAAAATAACATACTATGTATGAATTCTAACAACACTGCTTTAATATTCACATTATTCCCAACAGGAAGGTTAGGCATAATACGGTGCAAATGCACGACATTAATAGGTTCTTTAAGAGGTGTACCATCCATTTATGTTAACGTGTATGCTATAGACCCATAAGTTTTATCAATTATGTAAGGTCCTAACCAATTAGGGCTGAACTTTTCATTTGGGGTGGCGTTGACGCTACATTGATTTTCATATAACACCAAATCACCTTTATTAAATGAACGAGGGATGACATGATCATTGTAACTATGTTGCATTCACCTAGAATAAGCTTGGAGATGCTCGAGGGTGTTGATGTGTCATTCATCAAGCATTTCAAGATGATACAACCATTGTTCTTTATAAATATTGTCATCAATAAGTCCTTGAAGAGTGATTCTTAATGAAGAAATCTCTAACTCCAAGTGCATTATCACCTCCGCACCATAAACAAGGCTATAAGGAGTATTTCTGGTTAATGTACTAATACTAGTACGATAAGCCCATAACACAAATGCTAACTGCATGTACCAATCTTTATTATGTTTGCTCACCATTTTCCTTAGGATTTGCTCAAGAGTCTTATTAGTTGATTCAACTTGACCATTAAATTTTCCATAGTAGGGTATTAAAAATTGATGTTGGATATTAAAAATTTCTAAGAACTTCATGTCATTATTCTTAAATTGTGTCTTGTTGTCTGAAATCAATGCAGAAGGGAGTCCAAAGTGAACAATAATGTGTTCCAATATGAAATGACATATTACATCAACAATTGTTTAACAAAGGGGAATGGCTTCCACCCATTTCGTGAAATAATTTGTTGTAGTAATTGTAAATGTGTTTGACATAAGAGGGTGGTGAAATTTTTCTAATAAGATCCAAACCCCATACTAAGAATGGCCAAATAGGAGTTTGGGCATGAAGCTTAGAAGCAGGAGCATGAATCAAATTGCTATGCTCTTGACACTTGTGACATTTCTTAACATATTCAAAGCAATCTTGTTCCATATGTCTCCAATAGTATCCTATGTGCATTAGCTTTTGAACTAATGATCTTTCCAAAATGGCCTCCAAAAGCACTTGCATGAGCTTCCACAAGTGCTATAGGGATTTCAGATTGTTTAAGACATCAAAGTAAAAGACCATCAAATGACCTTTTATACAAAACATCTGAAAGGATTATATATCTAGATGCAAGTTTTCAAAGGCAGGCATAAGTGTTCTTAGTTGTTGGCCCAGGAAAGGTACCTTTTTTCAAATAATTGAATATTGGTGTGTACCATTCATTAGAGCTTTATATAGTTGTTAATAACACTTCTTTAATCTTATATTCTATTGATGGTTGTATAATTGTATGGACAATGAATGTGAATTTTTTTGAAGGATCTATAGGAGATACAAGGGAAGCCACACTTGCCATTGCATCCACATGTCGATTATCTTTTCGTGTGATATTATCAATGGTATACAAGTCAAAGTTTTTTAAAAGAACTTCATTATAAGATCCTTATATTTTGATAGCTTTTCATGCTTTGCCTGATATGATTTGTTTATTTTCTTAATGACTAATTGTGAATCACCAAATATCTTAATGTTTTGGACTCCTAAATTTAAAGTGGTGTGTATTCCAACAATTAAAGATTCATACTCCACTGTATTGTTTTTGCATAGGAGTTTCAATCAGTAGGATAAGGGAATAGGCTTTCCTCAAGGCAGGACTAATATAACACTTGCGTCAGAGCCAGTTCTACACTTAGAGCTATCAAAATATAACTCCCATATATCAATTTCAATTGTCAGTACATTATCATTAGGGAACGAGTCAATGTTATGTGATGCTAATGGTGAATGAGCTTTAGCTAAATGGTCGATCGAGGCTTGTCCCTTAATTCCTTTTGAGTGACAAATTTAAGGTTGAACTTAGTTAACATTATTACCCATTTGTCTAAGCTTCTTGATAAGTCTATTTTGTTGAAGAGAGTTTTAGAGGATCAAACTTGGTCACCACATACACTTTAGCATAATTAAGTAATGTCTCAATTTACTAGTGGAAAACACAAGGGATAAGCATTGTTTTTCTAGAGTGGTGTATCGAGTTTCATAATCAAGCAACGTCCCGCTAATGTAAAAAATAGGATGCTTCTTAATATCTTCACCTTTTTTAGCCAACAATGTTGTGAGAGCATGGGTAGACACTGATATATAAAGAATGAAAGGTTTTTCTTGGATTGTTGGTTGTAATATTGGAGGGTTAGATGTAAGTACTCTTTTAATTCTTCAAAGGATTTCTTACAATCTTCATTCCAATTAAATTCTGCTTCCTTTTTTAGAAGTTGAGTAAAAGGTAAGGTATGATTTGCCAAAGATGCAACAAAGTGACAGATAGCTTGAATCTTTCCTTGTAAACTACATAATTGTGAAATATTTCTAGGAGGTGGCATATTTATGATGGCGTCAATTTTCTTCGTTTCCATCTCTATCCCTCTATGTGACATGATGAAACCTAAAAGATTTCCACTTTCAACTCCAAAAGCACACTTTTTTGGATTCAGCCTCATATTGTACTTACAAATGCATTCAAAGATTTAATGAAGAATATTAATATTGTCTTCATGAGTCAAGGATTTTTCCAAGATGTCATCAACATAATATTCCAAGATATTGTGTATGTAATCATAAAATATTAATGTCATAGCTATCTTATATGTTGCACCAACGATCTTTAGTCCAAAAGGCATTACAACGCAACAAAATGTTCCCAAAGGTATCGTGAAAGTTGTCTTGTATTGATCTTGAGGGTTTATAAAAATCTAATCATATCCTAAAAAACCATCCATGAATGATAGTAGAGTGTGGCCCGCAGTTGAATCAACTATGATGTCAATATTAGGAAGGGGAAAATCGTCCTTTAAAGATGCTTTGTTCAAGTCACAAAAATCTGTACACATCCTAATATGATTATTAGGTTTAGCCACCACTATAATATTTGAGATCCATGGTATTTAATCTATAGGTCGATTAAAACCAACATCTAAGAATTTCTGAATTTCAGCTTTGACCAACAAGGATACTTTAGGATTCATCTTACATATCTTTTGTCTTATTGGTTCAGCATCATGTTCTAAGACTATGTTGTGCATCATGATCTTAGGATCAATACCAGGCATGTATGAATAATTCCAAGCAAAAATTTCATGAAATTCTTGTAACAATGTTGTGTTACTTTTGTGTTCATCATCATCAAGGCATTTTCCTATTGGAATCACTTTTTCTTCATTATAATATATATCCATTGGTATATTGATTGTGTCTCCTATAAGTAATAAACTTTGATTTTGATTTCTAATATTTTTTCATCTTCTTTTTCCTCATTGTCACTTATTTTTTTTTATCAACTGGAAAGGTTTTTGTGCACTTAAAGCATAAATTTGTTTCTTGTGCTGATGCTTTGATAAATTATCATAGAATCCTAGAAATTGTGCTATAGCTTCATCATTTTGAAATTGGTCCAAATTCATATCATTGCTTGTCATATCTATCAATTCAAGATACTTCAATGTAAGAGTTTTTTAGGAGTATCTTGTGTGACATTGTTGATATTAAGTGAAGGCCTTTTTGATGCTTTTGTAATATTTGAAGGGCAATATTTGAGACCTCTTGTGCTTTCTTGCGGATAAGTTTCTATAGGGACACAAATTCCTTGCTCATGCACACCACATCATTTTCCATTGTAACCTAATTGTTTTAAGATTTGATATCCTTTTCCATAAAGATTATCCATTTCTTTCAATGATGGTGATGGCTCATAGTTGTTCTCTTCAAAATTGGTTGTGTAAGTATTATCTTCTTGAATACATGTTGAATCTTCACCCTTTGATGGTTCTTCCATATGTCACGTTGAAATTATTGTTTTCTCTTTTTCTTTTTCTTTTTTGAAATTTTGTTGAAATGGTGTACGAGCTCCCATGAACATAGGTTTGAAGTCTAATGAACCCGAATTGTCTTCCAATAACTTTGACACTTCTTCAATCTCTTGTTGTTCTTTTGTCATAGGTTCTATCTTTGAAGTTGGGATTAATGTCTTTAGAGGACTTGTCATTCCTTTTTCAACTTATAATCCACTTTCAGGCTTAGGATCAACTTCGATTTTGTACACTTTATTGTTATAAACACACATCATTATACGATGAAGAGTTGAAGGCACCACATTCATCTCATGAATCCATGGTCTTCCTAAAAGGAGATTATATGAGAGATAATGATGCATAACATGGATAGGAGTTTGTAACATATCTTTTCCAACTATAATAAACAAAGTGATCACACCAAGCAATTGTTTTCCTACATTGTCAAATCCTCAAATTGATAAGGAATCAAGTTCAATTCTTAATTTATCTATGCCAAGTTTATCTAAGAGGGCTATGCTACACACATTAAGAGTTGAGTCATTATCAACAAGGGTTTTCTTTATTCGTGTCCTGTTGAAGATAGCTATTATCATGAAGGATTCATTTTTTTTCTCACTTCCAAGGGAGGTAACTCATTTTGATGAAAGTTAATGTCAATGTCAACCACATTCATTCATTGAATTAGAGCTGCTACATCACTTTGATTTGCATTGGGGGGAACCACAACTTGTTGCAAGGTTGTTTGAAGCATGGTATGATAACTAGGTGAAACTTGAATAAGATCTCATAGGGAAATCTTAGTAGGAGTATTCTTAAGTTGTTCAACAAGATCATACTCCTTCCCACTATGCAAAGGAAAATGAGGAGCACTAGGCAAGATAGGTTGAGGCAATGGAAATGAAATAGGATTGGATGTGGTTGTTTATTATTTCTTGTGTTATATGTATGAGCAATGGTATTATAACTTGATTGATGTGAAATGTTATTCTTAGGTGGTTTGAGGATAAGAACGGGTTTGGTTTAAGTTTGTGGTTGGTTTGAGGGTGGGTAAAGGATGAGTTGAGGTTGGACAACATTGACTTATCTTTATTTCATTTTTTTATAACAAGCCTTAGTGGATGAACCTTGTGAGATGAAATCCTCAAGGGCTTCATCTAGCATATCAAAGTCATCACTACCAAAGGGCTTGAAGGATAGGTTAACTTGGAAAAAGAGATTTGACATACTCAAATAACTATGATTTCTCCAAGGGGTTCATCAATTTATGCATGTTTTGGTTGATGTTTTTGGTTTTATTTTTGTTTTCTAATGAATGCCAAATGTAATCTAATCTTTCTAAACTATGAGATAATGCTAGAAATGAAATAAAAGTGCAGTAATCTAATTCTATCCACGATTGAAACATACAAGAAGCTTTTCTAAATGTTACAAACTTCCAACTAAACATGCAAGCTCTTAAATCTTAAAACAAATAGCCTCAAACAAACACTGATCAAAACCATGCACAGGAGCAAAGACTAAAAATAAGGACAGACAAAAATATGAAAAATTAAACAAGATCCTTAATTAGGAACCCATATGCCTAGAGAGACATATTAGTCCTAGTTTTAGGTTTTTAGGCTGATGAACAATGCAAATAAAGATCAAAACACACTTAGATTCCTAGTAGAATCTACTTGTATAGGGACTAATACGCCCAACTGGGTGTATAGGTCCCTATTCAGAGTTTCTAATAGTGAAGCTTGAGATCTTTGATTAACTATGTTTGGTTTTTGTTCTTGATGCCAAACATTCAGTTTTGTAACAGGTTTCTGCAAAATTGGGTCTCTAGATGATGAAGTTTTTGACAAATTTGAAATGAAATTTCAATCCAATTTCAATCCTAGATGAATAAAAATTGATCCTAAATTATGATGTAGTACCAATGCAAATTTTTTTTATTTTCAATCAAACTGGATGATGCAAATATGTAAAAATGCAACCTATATGCACTTTTCACTAATGCAAGGTTTAGGAGCCTTAAATGCAATTCAACTAATGCAAATCTAATGAAAAGCTAATACAACCTAGATCTAGGGCTACAATGGTCTCTAAAGTAGAAATGCAAGGGTCCAAAGGTTGGGTTCACCATAATGAAATGAAGAAAAAGGGGAGAGAGAGGGTGAATAATTTGTTCACCAAAATGAAGGTGTGATAAGCCTCTTTTTCTAATTTCATTCAAACATGCAATATAGAGAAGGTAGATATGAAAACAAAAAGAATCAACCATCAAAATGAAGATTTGGGAATGACAAAAAGATGTGTACCTTTCACCAAAAGCTTCTTCAAATGGCTCAATGGGGACTAATACATCTATCTAGGTGTATAGGTCCTGTGTAAGGGTTTCAGGCAGAATCAAGGAGTCATTGTTGACTGTCAAGGATCTACAGAAAGGTGACAAAAACAGTGTACTAGGACTAATAATCCTAGTTGGACGTATGAGTCCCACTCTTCCTTTCTGAAAAAGCGGGATATGAAATTTTTCTCCTATCTCTGCACTTCTTTCCTATGTCTTCCAAACTTCACTTTCAGATCCAAACCTGTGAAAAATCTACACAGCAAAAATGTTGGGTTGATTGTTTAGGGGGGTTTTCCTTTGTCAAACCCCTAGTTTGGTAATTAAACCTTGATAAAAAGCATAGACCTGAAATGAAAATGTGTGTGAAAGCCCTAATATTAAGTGTGTCTAATATTATGAGAGCTAAAATGCAATAAAACCCTACTCAAATGTGTAAGAATATGATGCATAAATGAAACATGAAAATGATGATGACATACTTTGGGGGATCTCTAATCACCCTAATAAGCCATAAGAATGCATATACCTTCCTTTAGGTAGAAAGTAGAATGATAATGGAAGATGGGATCACTTAGGAAACAAGTCATTAGGCTTGGTTGAATGGCTAGGTGCATCTCCCAACCTAGAATCCATTATGATCCTCCATAGGCATCCATCATCAATCCTTGACAATGCTTGATCTTGAAATGAAAGTGAGCTTGAAGACCTACAAAATGAATAGAATTTTGCTCCAAGACTTCAAATTTGAATGCTTTCTTTGATTCTCCTTGCTTTGAATGTGATCTTATTTGAATTTCTCTTCTTTCTTGGCTAGTCTATCCTCTAAAAATGATTTTAAACCTTAGTTTTATAGGCATCCTATAAAATTTACCATTTATTAGATCCCAAATGTCGACAATTGCAAGATTTGAATTGAAAACTTTAATTTTCCACTCAAAACCCAAAAATAACCTCAAAAGGGACCTATACGTCCACTGTGGTGTATGGATCCCACCTAGGGGGACCTATACACCCAAGGTGGCGTATGGGTCCCACCATAAATTTTTAGGGTGAGAGAATGTCGGGGGATTAAAATATTAAATGCATTAATTGAATTTTTCAATATTTTAATTGGAATAGGCCTTGGGATACATAATAAAGGGTCTAAGGGGCCTATTAATGATGACTTGAAAGGACATAAATGCAAGGGTACTAATATAGATCCAAACTAAGTGTGAAATTGTACTATCTTCAAGAAGGGAGTACAATTTTCTACACTACAACTATTAATTGCTTCTAACTACTTGTGGTATT
Source organism: Sequoia sempervirens (assembly GCA_007258455.2). NCBI lineage: Eukaryota > Viridiplantae > Streptophyta > Pinopsida > Cupressales > Cupressaceae > Sequoia > Sequoia sempervirens. The sequence continues at coordinate 39,149 of VDFB02290541.1, read as the reverse complement.
TCTAAGCATCTTTTAAAACATAAAAAGTGTCTAACTATCCTTGAATGCAAAATATTGTTGCATGTGCATTTGCATAGTCATACAAACTCTTGTAACTCACACAAATCTATGATAGTGAGTTCTCCTCTATATGACTTGTGGTTATAGCCATAGCAACATTGGGCTTAGGCAAGTCTCCATACTAGATTGAAAGTTATCACAACTCATTGCAACTAACTTTGTAGTTGTTTATTATTTTGTGATAAACAAATTCAACAAAAACTTCAAAATTTCACACATCATCTCAATCACTTATGGTGGTAAGTACAAAGGATAATCCTAACTTGATGCTCATGCATTGTTACTACAATCATACAAGGTTGTGGTTGTGGAGGCTAATATAGAGGTAAATAATGTTAAGGATTTAATGTCTAAGGAATGTGATGAGAAAATACTAAGCTATGAGTAACAGTGCATGAGCATCAACGCTCATGCATTTTCACTACAAGAGTAGGAGGTTGTGTTGTGGGGGAGGCTAATACATAGGAAGACAAGGTTAGGGATTTGATGTCTAAGGAATGTGATAGAGGAAATAATGAGCTATTTAATAAAGAGTTATCTAGGGATTACAAGGAAAAAAGAGTAGAAGAAGAAATAATCTATGACAAACAATTTCAACATGCTTGTGCATTGTCACTGAAACCATTAAAGCTTGTGGTTATGGAGGCTAATATAAAGGTAGACAATGTTAAGGATTTAACATCTAAGGAATGTGATGAGGAAATATTGAGCTACGATCATAATAGTATCCTAACTTGTTCCAATATTCTTTTGCTTTTTTACTACAATAAGAGGATGTGGTTGTGGAGGAGACTAATACATAAGCATACAAGGTTATGTATTTGATGTCTAAGGAAAGTGACGAGGCAATATCAAGCAATAATAAAGAGTTATCCAGGGTTTACAAGGAAAAAAGAGCAAAAGAAGGAATAGTGGCATAAATTGTAAAGCCTAATAAGCCAAATTATTGAAGTGGGAATGTTAAATAGGCCCAAATTACCCAAAAAGCTATTGGGAAGTTGTTTGTGATTGGATTATCATTCATGGAAATTGTGAGCAAGGACCAATAGGGAAGGGGAAAAACAATGCTATGTTAGAGCATTAGTGTTGTGAAGAAGTCTATGTTAAATAAAGTAAAGATAACTAAAGTGCCCATATTGGAATTTGGTGATGAGGTGTTTGATGAGATGAAGCATTACAAATCAATGGGGTTTATTAGTAGATTTAACTCACTCTAGCCTTCTCTCCCAAATGGATTTATGGGGGTTGAAAATTATAGAGTAGATCAAGAGTTGAATAAGAGAGTTTTGACATAGTGTTTAGTATCTGTAAGACATGTAAGAGAAAAAAATTGCATGGTGATGAACAAATAAGTTATTTTGAACTTTTAGGGTTGTCTGATGCTAACTAAAAAGGATGTTTAGAGGTGCTTGGTAATTTAAGGATGTGCAGTTTCAAATATAAATAATTGGAAGATCAAAAAATTATAGTAAATAGTATATTACCATAGCTTTGAAACAAATGTTAGGCTATGAAATGGACTACAAATGAATTGAAAAATAAATGAGTGAAATTTAATTCCCATTAAATTAAAATATGTTAAAAATTACATATTTTCAACATGAAATAACTATTCAATTCATTCAATATGAATATTAAACTTCTATTGTACTTAAGTAATGATTTAATAGAAAATTTTATGACACACCTCACATTATGCACAATAGTGTTACAAACTGATCCACTAAGGAGGGGAATAAATCACAGAGGAATGAATATGACCAATAAATTATTCAAGAATCTCAAGAAATTCCTGCCACCCAAATATTATGAAATTTAACTTAGAGATATACTTAATTCTTGGTTGATCTAAATGGAAAAAAATATGAGTTAAGAAACTACTTTGAACACTTGAAAGCTTAATTTGGAGCCTCTTAGTTGACTAGTGAAGTGATAGGTTGGTGGAACAACCTAAAAGGAGATTAGATTCCCATGTGTGAGTATGTTATATGAGATATATTCATCACCCTAGTTTATAAATTGTGGCTATCTCAAATTTTTTATGAATAGAAAATGACATACTTCTAAAACATCAAACAAGGGGAATATCTATAGCTTAATATCTAGAAAATTTTATCTAGCTATTTAATTATGTGCCTCAATACCAAAATGTTGAGTTTCTTAGGATCCAAGAGTTCATTATAGGATATAAATTAGGACTAAATTATTATTTTTAATATTTGACCATGATGACTAAATTGTTTGATAAATAACAAAAATACTTGTACAAAATTTAAAAAACAATAGGAAGGTTAATAAAGAAGGTTTTAAGCCAGAATTCAAATTTTTAGTTAAATTCTAAGAAATGTGGTAATTGAAAATTAAAAAAATTGGAAACACAAGGAAATATTTGCACAATTCTAAATAAAAATGGAAACATGAAACAACACATAAAACAAAGGATTATGTGTACCTTTAAGGACCATGGAAAAATAATTTTAAGGTTGCTTGGTTGATATATAGTGAGAACTACCACACAAGTTACTATCCTCAAAGGGAAGATAAGAAGTAAATTCTAGTAATAAGAAGAAAATGTGGAAAACTACTCTTAATTAACCATAGTCTTTCTTACATTGCATACATGTAGTCATGAATAAACATCAAACTAAACACTAGGTGGAACCTATAAAGATTCCATGCATGAATTTAGCTTTGCATATGAATATTTTAGTAGGCATTCATTCAACAAAATGATTCATGTCTCTCCAAGTATTTAAAAAATAATTAGTAGGGTGGCCCAATTAGTAAATCACATGTGGGATGCCATTTATGGAAACTATTTTAGCTATCTAGTAGATAGGTATTTATTTATGGAAAAAATTCCCCCTTTTTTCTACTTGTGCCAATATTTATGAGCTCCCTTAAGTTCCTATGATGCGAGCTTAGGGATGAATTAGACATTTGATCACAAATATTTGGTTGCCTTATATCCCAAAATAATACTATGCCTAGAGATGATTCAAGAAATAAAGTACATATTCAAGGAAAAATAGACCCATAAGCCTTAGGGAAGTAAGTGCAATGCAACTAAAGAGAGCACAAAGAAAATAGAGTCAAGATTATTAGTGAAATTGAATGATTTAGAAGGTTGGAAGGTACCAAGTTCCATCAAATATTATCTTTTTATAAACCAGTTTCAAGATGCATTTCCATGAAAATTTCATAAGATACCACTGAAAAGAGAGTTTGAGTTTACAATAGACATGTAATTTTAGGAATTGAATCGATTTTTAAATTTTTATATTGGATGAAAATCGTCGATATTTTGAAATTAAATGCTCAACTTTGAGATTTGTTAGAGAAAAGGTTCAAAGATAGAGCACAATACCTAGGGATTTCTAGTAATTTTTATCAAGGATGGCAAGCTGAGATTGTCTAAATTGATTATAGTCATTCAATAAAGCCACATTAAAGAACTTGTACCAATTCCTAAGAATTTTGATGTTTGTAAGTGTTACCTCAAAGTGTGACACCCCATTTCTCCAATGGGGATAAAATAATTATTAAATATAAACAAATAGATATTTTAAACATTAAAACTTTCACTTGGTGTATGGAACATGTGTGTAGGTCTAATAAGTTCATAGGTAATCATAACAATTATACAATATATTTTATAACATAACCTATGTCTATAGGAATATAATGAAACAATAATATAGTAAACTTGAGCAAACACATTATATCAAGTAGTCAAAAAGAGGAAAGTCATCAATGTCATTGATTATTTGTAAGAGGTTACTAAAATGAAGAAAAATAGGGTTTCCAAAAATGGAAAATTAAAAATCCAAAAGGAGGGAATAGACCCTATCTTCCTCAATTCATTAGGAAATGAGATCCCCACCTCAAATTGGTTAACAACCCTTAGGTGAATCAACTCAAGGCGAGAATCTTTAGATTTCCTTATGCTTGAAGGATGGGGATCAAGGTCAAACAACACTTTGGGGAGAAAAACTAAAAATAGCAAATCAACTCCAAAATGCAATCTATCACTTGGATCTTGAAGATTAAGTATAAAACTGAGAGAAACAACAAACTTCCTAGAAGATCTGAGAGGGAATAACACCGTGCACCTATCATAAAATGTTGTTTCTAAAATCCTGACAGGGACTCATTCACCCATGGGCGAATGGGTCCAAGTAGCCTTTTCTGGAAAATTCTAAATTTGAAATCTAAGCTTGGAACTTGCACTTGTTTCTTGTAACTCTGAACTTTCACTCCCAAATTCGGATTTGTGATAAATTTGCAAAACAAAATTGTTGTTTGGTGGTGGATGGGGGTTTGCCTTGGTCAAACCCCAAGTTTGGTAATCAAACCTTGATGAAATTTAATACAGGTTTGAAACATAAAAAGTGTGTGCAAGCCCTAATCCTAAGTGTGTCTAAGAATACAAGAGCTTAAAACACAAGTAAATCCTATTCAGGTGTGTTAGAATAAGATCTCTAAATGAACATGAACAATGATGAAGACCTACTTTGGGAGATCTCAAATCACCCTAATAAGTCATAAAACTAAATATACCTTACTTTAGGTAGAGAATCTAGAATGATAATAGAAGATGGAACGTTGATGGTCAAAAGTAACACAACATTAAACAAAATATTTTTTACTCTATTTCTCCTAAAAAATATAACTAATCTAAAATCACCTATCTTCCAAGATCTTTGTAGTTGGTTCTCAACTGTAGTGTCATCATTTAGTGATTTATGCAACTGTAATATTCAAGGGGCCTTTGTTGGTAAAAGAGTACAAATTGGATAGTAAAAAGCAATCTAACATGGGGGTTTTTAATAAACAAAAAAAGATTGATCAAGGCTTTGATACAACAAAAAACAAATAAATATTTCCTTAAATTTAGTCATGCAACTTAATAAATGAGAATTTCCTAATTAGCTAAAAACTATAAAATGAAATAACTCATGAAGAATTCATGCAATCACATCCATCCATAGTGCAGATTTAACATACATAACCATTCATCATCACTTTTTTTTAGAATTAATTTTCAATAAAAAATTCCAAGCTCATCACCAAAATTCATAGATGATCAATAAACAACAAGAAAATCATTCACAGATGATACAAAAAATAGTTTTGAATTCAACCTCTTCTTATTGATTTTCACCAATTTTAAGAAACATTTATGTCTAACAATATTCATTGGCATATTGAAAACCATTCTCTATTGTCATCATCACTAAACTAGAAAACTTCTAGAGATTAATTACTTGCATTAAAACTGTAAAAATGTTTTTTTTTGTTGCATAAAGCTGTAAAAATAAAAGTATTTAGTCTTAAGTAGAAAATATGACTTCAATTTGCCGATCTTTACAATGAGGATAAATTTTAATCTTATAAAAAGAATTAACACTAATTTCTCCTTTCAAAAATCACGATCCACCAATCGAGGCCCATATCCATAATTATAGGGAGTGCTTCTAGTTGAATAGGAGTATTTATTTTGTTGAAATTGTTGAAACTAGAGAAGTACACCTCATTCCTGCTCAATTAAAATTGATTGGGAGTTGCTGCTTGTCAAAAACAGAATTGAAGTTTATTGTTGTCCACAAGGCACCTGAAAATAGTCAACAATGGCTAACTTTATCCCTTTCAAAAAGATAGAATATTTTCTTTCATTTTTTGCTATTCTCTTTTGGAAATATGTGGAATTCATCATAATTGTTGAAAAAAACCTTCAGATACTCTTCATCAGGCCCATCAACCCATTCCACCTTGAATTTAGGTTCCTCAAATCCCCTTGTAACCACAACAACTATTTCTCGTAGCTGGATAATATCTTTTGCATTCCATTGAATCTCAAACCTAATATTCATCAATTTGTCCAAAAGAGTTCCTTCAGGTCTGTCCCCTTCCTTCATTAATTGTACCAACTGTTTACCCCAATCATCCTTTATTTCTTGCAATGAATTCAACTATCCATTTTGGGTAAATCCTTGGTCGTGACTTGTGTAACAATCTCCTTGAACATGCCTGTATGAAGCCTTATGTAATATTGAGCCTTGAGCAGAATTTTCCTAGGTTAAATAAGCACTTCATACTTGAAGGTATTGACTCTAATAGCCTTCTTGAGGTATTAAGGATCCTTGTCACCTATGATTCCTAATTGGATCAATATTTCCCTGGGTTTTCTATCAATAGTTTTCAATCCTTTCAAAAACTTCCTGTACTTCTCCTCCTCTCCCCACCATTCTGTTGTCTTCTCTTCTACTTCCTTGAGAAGGGTAAGGGCTTCTTCATATTGTTTGCATCCCTCCTCCAGGATCCTCTCAATTTCCTTCTTAAAATCATCAAACCAACTGTCAAACCAAGTAGCCTTCTTTTTCATGATATTCCACTTCCTTCACGATCATTAGTACAGGAAATTCTGATGGTGTTGGTTGTTTGGAAGTAGAGGTGTTGAGTTCCTTCAAAAATATTTTCATCTTCCCTAGTTGATCTTGAAGCTCATCCTTGGTGTGTTTTTCCTTCATCAATCTCGACTTGGTAGTGGTAGCCACAATGTCAATGAGATTCATCTATTGATTCCTTGTCTGCTTGCCTAGATTGACAGTACTCACTTGATAATATGAAGCTTGTAGCTCCCTGTCATCCTTATCAGCTACTAGAGTTGCAATGTCTACCACCAAGTACCCATCATCAATGAGCCTTGTGGAACAAATGGCTCGAGGCTTCTCCTTGGGACTCACTTTGTCTACCCCCTTTATCATATCATCCCATGTCAATGGTTGAGCTTGAACTTGTTTCCTTTTCTCTAGATTTAACATTAGCCATGTAGTGGCAGTTGCTTGAGGCATTACTTGTTGAGTATTGGGAGGTGTTGATGAAGGAGGTGTAGAGGAGATTATCACCACTATTTTCTCAA
>VDFB02290541.1:0-32067 GCA_007258455.2 Sequoia sempervirens | reverse complement strand
ATGATGGTGTCAATTTTCTTCATTTCCATCTCCATCTCTCTATGTGACATGATGAAACCTAAAAGATTTCCACTTTCAACTCTAAAAACAATTTTTTTTGGATTCAACCTCATATTGTACTTACAAATGCATTCAAAGATTTAATGAAGAATATTAATATTGTCTTTATGAGTCAAGGATTTTTCCAAGATGTCATCAACATAATATTCCAAGATCTTGTTTATGTAACCATAAAATATTAATGTCATAGCTATTTTATATGTTGTACCAACATTCTTTAGTACAAAAGACATTACAACCCAACAAATTTTCCCAAAGGTATAGTGAAACTTGTCTTGTATTGATCTTGAGGGTTTATAAAAATTTGATCATATCCTAAAAAGCCATCCATGAATGATAGTAGAGTGTGGCTCGTAGTTGAATCAACTATGACGTCAATATTAGGAAGGGGAAAATTTTCCTTTAAAGATGTTTTGTTCAAGTCACAAAAATATGTGCATATCCTAATATGATTATTAGGTTTAGCCACTGCTATAATATTTGAGATCCATGGTCAATAATCTATAGGTCGAATAAAACCAACATCTAAGATCTTCTCAATTTCAGCTTTGACCAACAAGGCTACTTTAGGATTCATCTTATGTATCTTTTGTCTTATTGGTTTGGCATCATGTTCTAAGACTATTTTGTGCATCATGATCTTAGGATCAATACCAAGCATGTTTGAATAATTCCAAGCAAAAATTTCATGAAATTCTTGTAACAATGTTGTGTGACTTTCTTGTTCATCATCAAGGAATTTTCCTATTGGAATCACTTTTACTTCATTATAATATATATCTATTGGCATATTGATTGTGTCTCCTATAAGTAATAAACTTTGATTTTGATTTCTAATATATGTTCATCTTCTTTTTCCTCATTGTCACTTATTTTTTATCAACTGGAAAGGGTTTTTGTGCACTTAAAGCATAACTTTGTTTCTTGTGCTGATGCTTTGATAAATTATGATAAAATCCTAGAAATTGTGCTATAGCTTCATCATTTTGAAATTGGTCCAAATTCATATCATTGCTTGTCATATCTATCAATTCAAGATACTTCAATGTAAGAGTTTTTTAGGAGTATCTTGTGTGACATTGTTGATATTAAGTGAAGGCCTTTTTGATGCTTTTGTAATATTTGAAGGGCAATATTTGAGATCTCTTGTGCTTTCTTGCAGATAAGGTTCTATAGGGACACAAATTCCTTGCTCATGCACACCACATCCTTTTCTATTGTAACCTAATTTTTTTAAGAGTTGATATCCTTTTCCATAAAGCTTATCCATTTCTTTCAATGATGGTGATGGATCATAATTGTTCTCTTGAAAATTGGCTGTGTAAGTATTATCTTCTTGAATACATGTTGAATCTTCACCCTTTGATGGTTCTTCCATATGTCACGTTGACATTATTGTTTTCTCTTTTTCTTTTTCTTTTTTAAAATTTTGTTGAAATGGTGTACTCTCCCATGAACATAGGTGTGAAGTCTAATGAACCCCAATTTTCTTCCAATAAATTTGGCATTTCTTCAATCTCTTGTTGTTCTTTTTTCATAGGTTCTATCTTTGAAGTTGGGATTAATGTCTTTAGAGGACTTGTCATTCCTTTTTCAACTTGAATCCAATTTCAGGTTCAAGATTAACTTCAATTTTTTACACTTTATTGTTATAAACACACTTCATTATATATGATGAAGAGTTGAAGGCACCACATTCATCTCATGAATCCATTGTCTTCCTAAAAGGAGATTATATGAGAGATCATGATGCATAACATGGATAGGAGTTTGTAACATATCTTTCCAACTTTAATAATCAAAGTGATCACACCAAGCGGTTGTTTTCCTACATTGTCAAATCCTCAAATTTATAAGGAATCAAGATCAATTCTTAATTTATCTATGCCAAGTTTATCTAAGAGGGCTATGCTACACACATTAAGAGTTGATCCATTATCAACAAGGGTTTGCTTTATCCCCGTCCCGTTGAAGATAGCTATTATCATGAAGGATTCATTTTTTTTCTCACTTCCAAGGGAGGTAACTCATTTTGATGAAAGTTAATGTCAATGTTAACCACATTCATTCCTTGAATTAGAGCTACTACATCACTTTTATTTGCACTAGGGGTAACCACAACTTGTTGCAAGGTTGTTTGAAGCATGGTATGATAACTAGGTGAAACTTGAATAAGATCTCATAGGGAAATCTTAGCAGGAGTATTCTTAAGTTGTTCAACAAGATCATACTCCTTCCCACTATGCAAGGGAAAATGAGGAGGACTAGGCAAGATAGGTTGAGGCAATGGAAATGAAATAGGATTGGATGTGGTTGTTTATTATTTCTTGTGTTATATGTATGAGCAATGGTATTATAACTTGATTGATGTGAAACGTTATTCTTAGGTGGTTTGAGGATAAGAACAGGTTTGGTTTAAGTTTGTGTTTGGTTTGAGGGTGGGTAAAGGATGAGTTGAGGTTGGACAACATTGACTTCTCTTTATCTTAGTTTGTTATAACAAGCTTTAGTGGATGAACCTTGTGAGATGAAATCCTTGAGGGATTCATCTAGCATATCAAATTCATCACTACCAAAGGGCTCAAGGGATAGGCTAACTTGGAAAAAGAGATTTTACATACTCAAATAACTATGATTTATCCAAGGGATTCATCAATTTATGCGTGTTTTGGTTGATGTTTTCAGTTTTATTTTTGTTTTCTAATGAATGCCAAATGTAATCTAATCTTGCTAAACTATGAGATAATGCTAGAAATGAAATAAAAGTGCAATAATCTAATTCTATCCATGATTGAAACATACAAGAAGCTTTTCCAAATGTTACAAACTTCCAACTAAACATGCAAGCTCTTAAATCTTAAAACAAATAGCCTCAAACAAACATTGATCAGAACCATGCACAGGAGCAAAGACTAAAAATAAGGATAGACAAAACTATGAAAAATTAAACAAGATCCTTAATTAGGGACCCATATGCCCAAAGAGACGTATTAGTCCTAGTTTTAGATTTTTAGGTTCATGAACAATGCAAATAAAGATCAAAACACATTTAGATTCCTACTGGAATCTACTTGTATAGGGATTAATACACCCAACTGGGTGTATAGGTCCCTATTCAGATTTTCTGATAGTGAAGCTTGAGATCTTTGATTAACTATGTTTGGTTTTTGTTCTTGATGCCAAACATTCAGGTTTGTAATAGGTTTCTACAAAATTGGGTCTCTAGATGATGAAGTTTTTGACTAATTTGAAATGCAATTTCAATCCAATTTCAATCCTAGATGAATGAAAATTGATCCTAAATTATGATGCAATACTAATGTAATTTTTAAATTTTCATTCAAATTGGATGATGCAAATATCTAAAAATGCAACCTATATGCACTTTTCACTAATGCAAGGTTTAGGAGCCTTAAATACAATTCAACTAATGCAAATCTAATGAAAAGCTAATACAACCTAGATCTAGGGCTACAATGGTCTCTAAAGTAGAAATTCAAGGGTCCAAAGGTCAGGTTCACCATAATGAAATGAAGTAAAAGCGGAGAGAAAGGGTGAATATTGTGTTCACCAAAATGAAGGTGTGATAAGCCTCTTTTTCTAACTTCATTCAAACATGCAATATATAGAAGGTAGATATGAAAACAAAAAGAATCAACTATCAAAATGAAGATTTGGGAATGATAAAAAGATGTGTACCTTTCACCAAAAGCTTCTTCAAATGGCTCAACAGGGACTAATACATCTATTTGGGTGTATAGGTTCTATGTAAGGGTTTTAGGCAGAATCAAGGAGTCATTGTTGGCTATCAAGGATCTATAGAAAGGTGACAAACATGGTGTACTAGGACTAATAATCCCATGTATGAGTCCCACTCTTCCTTTTTGAAAAAGCAGGATATGAAATTGTTCTCCTATCTTTGCACTTCTTTCCTATGTCTTCCAAGCTTCACTTTCGGATCCAAACGTATGAAAAATCTACAAAACAAAAATGTTGGGTTGATTGTTTATGGGGGTTTGCCTTGGTAAAACCCCTAGTTTGGTAATTGAACCTTGATAAAAAGCATAGACTTGAAATGAAAATGTGTGTGAAAGCCCTAATTTTAAGTGTGTCTAATATTATGAGAGCTAAAATGCAATAAAAGACTACTCAAATGTGTAAGAATATGATGCATAAATGAAACATGAAAATGATGATGACATACTTTTGGGGATCTCTAATCACCCTAATAAGCCATAAGAATGCATATACCTTCCTTAGGTAGAAAGTAGAATGATAATGGAAGATGGGATCACTTAGGAAACAAGTCATTAGGCTTGGTTGAATGGCTAGGTGCATCTCCCAACCTAGAATCCATCATGATCCTCCATAGGCATCCATCATCAATCCTTGAAAATGCTTGATCTTGAAATGAAAGTGAGCTTGAAGACCTACAAAAAGAATAGAATGTTGCTCCAAGACTTCAAATTTGAATGCTTTCTTTTATTCTCCTTGCTTTGAATTTGATCTTATGTGAATTTTTCTTCTTTCTTGGCTAGTCTCTCCTCTAAAAATGATTTTAAACCTTAGTTTTATAGGCATCCTATCAAATTTACCATTTATTAGATCCCAAATGTCGACAATTGCAAGATTTGAATTGAAAACTTTAATTTTCCACTCAAAACCCAAAAATAAGCTCAAAAGGGACCTATACACCCATTGTGGTGTATGGGTCCCACCTAGGGGGACTTATACCCAAGGTGGCGTATGGGTCCCACCCTAAATTTTTAGGGTGAGAGAATGTCGAGGGATTAAAATGTTAAATGCATTAATTGAATTTTTCAAGATTTTAATTGGAATAGGCCTTGGGATACATAATAAAGGGTCTAAGGGGCCTATTAATGATGACTTAAAGGACATAAATGCAAGGGTACTAATATATATACAAACTGAGTGTGAAATTGTACTATGTTCAAGAAGGGAGTACAATTTTCTACACTACAACTATTAATTGCTTCTAACTACTTGTGGTACTTCTAAGCATCTTTTCAAACATAAAAAAGTGTCTAACTATCCTTGTATGCATAATATTGTTGCATGTACATTTGCATAGTCATACAAACTCTTGTAAATCACTCACACAAATCTATAATAGTGAGTTCTCTAGATGACTTGTGGTTATATCCATAGAAACATTGGGCTTAGGCAAGTCTCCATACTAGATTGCAAGTTATCAAAACTCATTGCAACTAACTTTGTAGTTGTTTATTAGTTTGTGATAAAAAAATTCAACATAAACTTCAAAATTTCAAACATCATCTCAATCACTTATGGTGGTAAGTACAAAGGATAATCCTAACTTGATCCAACATGCTCATGCATTGTTACTACAATCATACGAGGTTGTGGTTGTGGAGGCTAATATAGAGGTAAATAATGTTAAGGATTTAATGTCTAAGGAATGTGATGAGCAAATACTAAGCTATGATCATAATATAATCCTAACTTAATTCAACACTCATGCATTTTCACTCCAATAGTAGGAGGTTGTGTTGTGGGGGAGGGTAATACATAGGAAGAGAAGGTTAAGGATTTGATGTCTAAGGAATGTGATAGAGGAAATAATGAGCTATAATAAAGAGTTATATAGGGATTACAAGGAAAAAAGAGTAGAAGAAGAAATAATCCATGACAAACAATTTCAGCATGCTTTTGCATTGTCATTGAAACCATCAAAGCTTGTGGTTATGGAGGCTAATACAAAGGTAGACAATGTTAAGGATTTAATGTCTAAGGAATGTGATGAGGAAATATTGAGCTATGATCATAATAGTATCCTAACTTGTTCCAATATTCTTTTGCATTACTACAATAAGAGGATGTGGTTGTGGAGGAGACTAATACATAAGCATACAAGGTTATATATTTGATGTCTAAGGAAAGTGACGAGGCAATATCAAGCAATAATAAAGAGTTATCTAGGGTTTACAAGGAAAAAAGAGCAAAAGAAGGAATAGTGGCATTTGTAAAGCCTAATAAGACAAATTATTGAAGTGGGAATGTTAAATAGGCCCAAATTACCCAAAAATCTATTGGGAATTTATTTTTGATTGGATTATAATTCATGGAAATTGTGAGCAAGGACCAATAGGGAAGGGGAAAAACAATGTTATGTTAGAGCATTAGTGTTGTGAAGAAGTCTATGTTAAATAAAGTAAAGATAACTAAAGTGCCCATATTGGAATTTGGTGATGATATGTTTGATGAGATGAAGCATTACAAATAAATCCAAGTTTTATTAGTAGATTTAACTCACTCTAGCCTTCTCTCCCAAATGGATTTATGGGGGTTTAAAATTATAGAGTAGATCAAGAGTGGAATAAGAGAGTTTTGACATAGTTTTTAGTATTTGTAAGACATGTAAGAGAAAAAATTGCATGCTGATGAACAATTAGGTTATTTTGAACTTTTAGGGTTGTTTGATGCTAACTAAAAAGGATATTTAAAGGTTCTTGGTAATTTAAGGATGTGAGGTTTCAAATATAAATAATTGCAAGATCAAAAAATTATAGTAAATAGTATATTACCATAGCTTTGAAAGAAATGTTAGGCTATGAAATGGACTACAAATGAATTTAAAAATAAATGAGTGAAATTTAATTCCCATTAAATTAAAATATGTTAAAAATTACATATTTGCAACATGAAATGACTATTCAATTCATTCAATATGAATATTAAACTTATATTGTACTTAAGTAATGATTTAATAGAAAATTTTATGGCACACCTCACATTATGCATAATAGTGTTACAAACTGATCCACTAAGGAGGGGAATGAATCATAGAGGAATGAATATGACCAATAAATTATTCAAGAATCTCAAGAAATTCCTGCCACCCAAATATTATGAAATTTAACTTAGAGATAGACTTAATTCTTGGTTGATCTAAATGGAAAAAAATATGAGTTAAGAAACTACTTTGAACATTTGAAAGCTTAATTTGGAGCCTCTCAGTTGACTAGTGAAGTGATAGGTTGGTGGAACAACCTAAAAGGAGATTAGATTCCCATGTGTGAGTATGTTATATGAGATATATTCATCACCCTAGTTTATAAATTATGGCTATCTCAACTTTTTTATGAATAGAAAATGACATACTTCTAAAACATCAAACAAGGGGAATATCTATAACTTAATATCTAGAAAATTTTATCTAGCTATTTAATTATGTGCCTCAATACCAAAATGTTGAGTTTCTTAGGATCCAAGAGCTCATTATAGGATATAAATTAGGACTAAATTATTATTTTTAATGTTTGATCATGATGATTAAATTGTTTGATAAATAACAAAAACAAGTACAAAATTTAAAAAACCATAGGAAGGTTAATAAAGAAGGTTTTAAGTCAGAATTCAAATTTTTATTTAAATTCTAAGAAATGTGGTAATTGAAAATTTAAAAAATTGGGAACACAAGGAAATATTTGTACAATTCTAAATAAAAATGTAAACATGAAACAACAAATAAAACAAAGGATTATGTGTACCTTTAAGGACCATGGAAAAATAATTTTAAGGTTGATTGATCGATATATAGTGAGAACTACCACACAAGTTACTATCCTCAAAGGGAAGATAAGAAGTAAATTCTAGTAATAAGAAGAAAATATGGAAAACTACTCTTAATTAACCATAGTCTTTCTTACATTGCATACTTGTAGTCATGACCAAACATCAAACTAAACACTAGGTGGAACCTATAAAGATTCCATGCATGAATTTAGGTTTGCATATGAATATTTTAATAGGCATTCATTTGACAAAATGATTCATCTCTCCAAGTATTTTAAAAATAATTAGTAAGGTGGCCCAATTAGTAAATCACATGTGGGATGCCATTTATGGAAACTATTTTAGCTATCTAGTAGATAGGTATTTATTTATGGAAAAAATTACTGCTTTTTTCTACTTGTGCCAATATTTATGAGCTCCCTTAAGTTCCTATGATATGAGCTTAGGGACGAATTAGACATTTGAACACAAATATTTGGTTGACTTATATCCCAAAATAATATTATGCCTAGAGATGATTCAAGAAATAAAGTACATATTCAAGGAAAAAAAGACCCATAAGCCTTAGGGAAGTAAGTGCAATGCAACTAAAGAGAGCACAAAGAAAATAGTGTCAAGATTATTAGTTAAATTGAATAATTTAGAAGGTTGGAAGGTACCAAGTTCCATCAAATATTATCTTTTTATAAACTGGTTTCAAGATGCATTTCCATCAAAATTTCATAAGATACCACTGAAAAGAGAGTTTGAGTTTACAATAGATGTGTAATTTTTGGAATTGAATCGATTTTTAAATTTTTATATTGGATGAAAAAAGTTGATATTTTCAAATTAAATGCTCAACTTTGAGATTTGTTAGAGAAAAGGTTCAAAGATAGAGCACAATACCTAGGGATTTCTAGTAATTTCTATCAGGGATGGAAAGCTGAGATTGTCTATTGATTATAGCCATTCAATAAAGCCACATTAAAGAACATGTACCAATTCCTAAGAATTTTGATGTTTGTAAGTGTTACCTCAAAGTGTGACACCCCATTTCTCCAATGGGGATAAAATAATTATTAAATATAAACAAATAGATATTTTAAACATTAAAACTTTGACTTGGTGTATGGAACATGTGTGTAGGTCTAATAAGTTCATAGGTAATCATCACAATTATACAATATATTTTATAACATAACCTATATCTATAGGAATATAATGAAACAATAATACTAAACTTGAGAAAACACATTATATCAAGTAGTCAAAAAGAGGAAAGTCATCAATGTCATTGATTATTTGTAAGTTTCTAAAATGAAGAAAAATAGGGTTTCCCAAAATGAAAATTAAAAATCCAAAAGGAGGGAATAGACCCTATCTTCCTCAATTCATTAGGAAATGAGATCCCCACCTCAAATTGGTTAACAACCCTTAGGTGAATCAACTCAAGGCGAGAATCTTCAGATTTCCTTATGCTTGAAGGATGGGGGTCAAGGTTAAACAACACTTTGGGGAGAAAAACTAAAAATAGCAAATCAACTCCAAAATGCAATCTATCACTTGGATCTTGAAGATTAAGCATAAAATTGAGAGAAACAATAAACTTCCTGGAAAATCTAAGAGGGAATAACACCGTGCACCTATCATAAAATGTTGTTTCTAAAACCCTGACAGGGACTCATTCGCCCATGGGCGAATGGGTCCAGGTAGCCTTTTCTGGAAAATTCTAAATTTGAAATCTAAGCTTGGAACTTGCACTTCTTTCTTGTAACTCTGAACTTTCACTCTCAGATTTGGATTTGTGATAAATCTGCAAAACAAAATTATTGTTTGGTGGTGGATGGGGGTTTTCCTTGGTCAAACCCCAAGTTTGGTAATCAAACCTTGATGAAAAATATAGGTTTGAAACATAAAAAGTGTGTGCAATCCCTAATCCTAAGTGTGTCTAAGAGTACATGAGCTTAAAACACAAATAAATCCTATTCAAGTGTGTTAGAATAAGATCTCTAAATGAACATGAACAATGATGAAGATCGACTTTGGGAGATCTCAAATCACCCTAATAAGTCATAAAACTAAATATACCTTACTTTAGGTATACAGTCTAGAATGATAATAGAAGATGGAACGTTGATGGTCAAAAGTAACACAACAATATTAAACAAAATATTTTTTGTACTCTATTTCTCCTAAAAAATGTAACTAATCTAAAATCACTTATCTTCCAAGATCTTTGTAGTTGGTTCTCAACTGTAGTGTCAGCATTTAGTGATTCACGCAATTGCAATATTCAAGGGGCCTTTGTTGGTAAAAGAGTACAAATTGGATAGTACAAAGTAATCTAACATGGGGGTTTTAAATAAACAAAAAAAGATTGATCAAGGCTTTGAGACAACAAAACACAAATAAATATTTCCTTAAATTTAGGCATGAAACTTAATAAATGAGAATTTCCTAATTAGCTGAAAACTATAAAATGAAATAACTCATGAAGAATTCATGCAATCACATCCATCCATAGTGCAGATTTAACATACATAACCATTCATCATCACTTTTTTTTAGAATTAATTTTCAATAACAAATTCCAAGCTCATCACCAAAATTCACAGATGATCAATAAACAACAAGAAAATCATTAACATATGATACAAAAAATAGTTTTGAATTCAACCTCTTCTTTTTGATTTTCACCAATTTTAAGAAATATTTATGTCCAACAATATTCACTGGCATATTGAAAACCATTGTCTATTGTCATCATCACTAAACTAGCAAACTTCTAGAGATTAACTACTTGCATTAAAACTGTAAAAATGTTTTTTGTTGTTGCATAAAGCTGTAAAAATAAAAATATTTAGTCTTAAGCAGAAAATATGACTTCAATTTGTTGACCTTTACAATGAGGAGAAATTTTAATCTTATAGAAATAATTAGCACTAATTTCTCCTTTCAAAAATCATGATCCACTAATCGGGGCCCATATCCATAATTATAGGGAGCGCTTCTAGTTGAATAGGAGTCTTTATTTTGTTGAAATTGTTGAAACTAGAGAAGTACACCTCATTCCTGCTCAATCAAAATTGACTGGGATTTGTTGCTTGTCAAAAACGGATATGAAGTTTACTATTGTCCACAAGGCACCTGAAAATAGTCAACAATAGCTAACTTTATCCCTTTCAAAAAGATAGAATATTTTCTTTCATTTTTTGCTATTCTCTTTTGGAAATATGTGGAACTCATCATAATTGTTGAAAAAAACCTTTAGATCCTCTTCATCAGGCCCATCAACCCATTCCACCTTGAATTTAGCTTCCTCAAATCTCCTTGTAACCACAACAACTATTTCTTGTAGCTGGATAATATCTTTTGCATCCCATTGAATATAAAACCTAATATTCATCAATTTTCCCAAAAGAGTTCCTTCAGGTTTGTCCCCTTCCTTCATTAATTGTTCCAACTGTTTACCCCAATCATCCTTTATTTCTTGCAATGAATTCAACTATCCATTCTAGGGTAAATCCTTGGTCGTGACTTGTGTAACAATCTCCTTGAACATGCCTGTATGGAGCCTTATGTAATATCGAGCCTTGAGGAGAATTTTCCTAGGTTAAATAAGCACTTCAAACTTGAAGGTATTGACTCTAATAGCCTTCTTGAGGTATTAAGGATCCTTGTCACCTAAGATTCCTAATTGGATCAACATTCCCCTGGGTTTTCTATCAATAGTTTTCAATCCTTTCAAAAAATTCCTGTACTTCTCCTCCTCTCCCCACCATTCTTTTGTCTTCTCTTCTACTTCCTTGAGAAGGGTAAGGGCTTCATATTGTTTGTATCCCTCCTACAGGATCCTCTCAATTTCCTTCTTAAAATCATCAAACCAACTGTCAAACCAAGTAGCCTTCTTTTTCATGATATTCAACTCATCCACTTCCTTCAGGATCATTAGTACAGGAAATTCTAATGGTGTTGGTTGTTCAGAAGTAGAGGTGGTGAGTTCCTTAAAAAATCTTTTCATCTTTCCTAGTTGATCCTTAAGCTCATCCTTGGTGTGTTTTTCCTTGATCAATCTCAACTTGGTAGTGGTAGCCATAATTCCAATGAGATTCATCTATTGATTCCTTGTCTACTTGCCTAGATTGTCAATACTCACTTGATAATATGAAGCTTGTAGCTCCCTATCATCCTTATCAGCTACTATAGTTGCAATGTCTACTACCAAGTCCCCATCATCAGTGAGCCTTGTGGAACGAATGGCTCGGGGCTTCTCCTTGGGATTCACTTTGTCTACCTCCTTTATCATATCATCCCATATCACTGGCTGAGCTTGAACTTGTTGCCTTTTCTCTAGATTTAACATTAGCCATGTAGTGGCAGCTACTTGAGGCATTACGTATTGAGTATTGGGAGGTGTTGATGAAGGAGGTGTAGAGGAGATTATTCCCACTATTTTCTCAGAAGTCCTTTGTTGCTCTACTTTCTCTTTGAGCAATCTCTCTTGCTCTAACCTCACATTTTCAGCTCTTATCTCCTCCAAATTTTTCATCTCTAACTCTTTCTGTGCAACCTTCTTCTTCATCATTTAGAATTTTCTACTCTAGTTCCATTGCACGAGCTTCCTCCTCTGTTGTTTTGTCTAGCTCAACTTTCTAATATTGTTCAAGCTCTCGTGCACGAGCCTCTTAGCTTTCTTTCATGCTTCTGCAACTTATTTCTCACAAGTGAGCTCCTCTTCCTCACTAAATAACTCCTCTACAACTTGTCATTGATCATTTTCTAGTATTTCCTTTTGCTCTTCCTCCCTTAACACATCTTTCATTTCAGCCTCATTCCAAAGGCTTCCTTCCTTGAATCTAGTGTCCTCTTCTCCAGCTTCTTCCCTCTCAAGATATTCTTCACATTTTGCTTGTCTTATACTGCCTTGTTTCAATTGAGGAAGTGGGCTCACTAATGGAATCCTTCTTCCTTGAGGTCTTAACCCTTGGGTGTTTGAGATGAAGGTTAAGCCATTTCAGACTTCTCTCAACAACTACTTGTGAAATTTTATTAATATTTGTTTCCTCTTTTTCCATCTAGTTGATTAGATCCAAATCCTTTGTAGCTACTTTATCCATTTCATACCTAGGATCAAGAATCATTCCGTCATTTAAGTCCCTTCCGGTATATCCTCTTTAATCCCAAAATCCTTCATTTGGGGAACTATCAATCTTTCATATCCTCTTCTTCTCACTTCAAATTGATCTTGCAAATTTTCCCAAAAGTACTCAAGAAGTGGTTGATGGAAGGGAAACTGTGAAGCATATAGATTATTCATTTTCCCCTTCAGATCAAAGTCCTTCCTGGATGTATGAAGCTTCAAATTCATAGATTGGAATTCCTTTATTTTTTATTTGGCTGCCATAGAAGAAGAACATGAATAAAACCCCAATTGCATTGGGAATGAATCGTAGTCGGCCTTATGTTTATCGAAAAAATTTGTATTTACCTCACCCACTTGATGAGAAAATTCCATCAAGATCCACCTATCACCACAACACCTTGGTAGTTTGAAAGGGTGAATGTTATATCCAAATAATCTAATATAAGTGGATTTGGGGTATTAGATAAACCAACTTCCCCATTCTTGAATAAACTCCATGGATTCCAGTGACAACCTGAAGCCAATGTCTCCTATAAGTTGATTAATGACAACATACAACAATGCATCATTCACTCTTTTAAAGTGTCTTTCTG
Source organism: Sequoia sempervirens (assembly GCA_007258455.2). Classification (NCBI taxonomy): domain Eukaryota; kingdom Viridiplantae; phylum Streptophyta; class Pinopsida; order Cupressales; family Cupressaceae; genus Sequoia; species Sequoia sempervirens. Next base: position 18,732 of record VDFB02290541.1, on the reverse strand, counting down.
CTGCCTTCAACTCTAGTTGATCATAGTGTTCCCACACCTTCTTATGATCTACACCATCATTAAGTGATCCCATAGTAGTCAATCGCGAAAACCTTCCCATTCTTATAGCACAGTAAATTACATAGGAAGACATAAAATGTCTTGGTTTCCCTTACTCTGATTAGCTGATTATAAATATTTTCTGAAATTATCTATCCCCAATCCAAATGTTGTTGTTCATCCAGAATTAAATGGATAAATGGGAACATCCAATTCTCAAAGGCATGAGAATCCTCTTTTCCAAATGCTCTAGCTAGCAAGGTGATCATGTCCCCTATGTCCTCTGAGAAATCAGACCTCTTGGGCTTAGGTGGCATCTTCTTCACTGATTTCTTCTCTATTTTGAGCTACCTCTTATTGATGAGCTTTTTATTCCCCTCCTCATCTATTGCCCACTATTTCAATGCATCATCTTCAAACATGATTTTAAGATTGGGGTGGGGAGGAGGATCAAATGCTAGTCTAATAATCCCTTGGGTCAGGTCTATGATCTTGTTTCCCTAGGAGTCAATACACTTCTTCTGAGTTGGATTGTAAGCATGTTTAACAACTAGTATGAATTTTGGGCATTGCATGACAATAGGGAATGTCCTCACATGTGCCAACCCAGAATTTGCAATCTTCTTGGCCCTCGGGGTAGCATCCTCTAAAGAGGTATCACCATGAAACTACTTCAAATAAATATGGCCCACCAATGTATCAATGATCTTTATAACCTCATAACCAAATTTGGATGGCACCAGATTCCCCTAGAATTTGTATTTCATTGTGATGGGAATCTATTCTGGTTTTAACTTTCTAAGGGTCACCATTATTCTTCCTCTATTATGACATTGAGATCACATATGTCATAATATGAGAAATCTACCTTCATCATTATATTTAGGTTCCCTTTTTTTGACATGAGATCAACTTTTTTATCACATTGTATTAATCCCTACCATTCTTATCACTAGCACATGTAGTTTAGATTTAACCTCTATATTTTTCTCTTCTATTTTATCATGAGGTCATCTCACCTCCCTTCATCTATTGTGTTATCTCACTATGTGGTTAGTATAAATTTCATTCTTCGCTAGTTTCCTTTCATGACGGTAAAATCCCAGATGCAACCATACTCTCTCTTTTTGGTAATAACACAACATTCTTTATCTTTTTTGTCCTCACCTATATTTTGGGGGTGTGTATTCTTCCTAAGGATTTCTACCATTATTTCTTCCCCTTCACATTAAATTTAAAATATTCACATACCATACATGTAAATATTTTACAGGGAATACATTCTAATCACATTTAGATCCACACATGCACATTCACATTATCATTATTCTCCCTACAATATTTATGGCTTATGAGCCACCTAGCATTGGAATTTTCTAGCCTGTGTGCTTCATATCATTTACTTTTTGCTAGAACGCGAGCTACCTGGCATAGCACAACTTGCTAGCTCATGCGCTTCATGTGACCTAATTTAGTAGCATATAAGTCATCTAAAAACATCCCTTTATAATCTACCTGCTTCATATGGCCAACATTTTTTCACCTCTCATGGTCACTCTACAACCCAATTTGTAGTGCTTGTGATCCATGAAGGTATTTTGTGATTTGCATGACCCCTTGCAATAGATCAAGCTAGTGCCTAAGACATGCACTCTTGTTTGTATTAATTTCTTCCTTGTCTCCTTGTATGCATTCTCTCCTTGAATCAATCAATCGACTCATTACATTCTTCTCTCCATATAAAAATTCCTTCATTTATTATTTCTTTTATTTTCATTACAGTTTGGGGATGATGCAAAGCATTAAAACAACTTCCACATCTAGGTCTCTTTCATTTTTTGACCCAAAATTATCCTTTATTTTTTTCTATGTTCTTTTCATGTTTATGCATGTGTTTATTATGTTTATATGTGTGTGTGATGTTTTGACATAGTAGTTTTTCAGGTCTATGATTTTTAACACTATTGTCTTGCAAGTTTTTTTTTCTGACATGTTTTCTTTGTAGGTTCTTATCCTAGGGGCATCATCACCTTTCTCAAAGAAACTTTACTTCCTCTACAATGTCCTTTTGGGGTGTTATAGTCTATTTGCTTTCTATTATTTTCTTTTATAAATGTTAATACACATATTTAGCATTGTTTCATAAGCCCACTAAAGTGGGGGGTAAATGTAATGAAAATTGCATGCCCTTATAATTTAATGCTATATTTTTCACTCACTTTGGTGTTTGTCTCCCCTATTGTGTTTTTAGGTTTATCTTATCCCTTGTATTAGCGATTTTCCCTCGCATTGTGTGAAGGCCTTATCTCCCATGGTCCTTTTTTATCAAGTTGATGTTGAAATTGTATTAAACTTGTGGTTTTCTTGCGTCTTGTATTTTATTTAGTTAAAATTATTTGGATAATAGCCTGATGTACATATGTCCATGTGAACTTCTAGCATCTCACAAAAATTTCTTGTTTAATGACAAATTTTCAATATTTTCATTAATTCATAGAATTATCTACATTGAAATCATTTCCCTTTTTGTAAACATAAATTATATTCAACTCACACTTGCTATTATTGGCACAAAGCACTAGGATGTTTATCAATTGGATGTAAATAGTGTCTTTCTTAATGTGATTTTTGACGATATATATATACATGGAGAAACTATGATTTAATAAGACTCTTTGTTAGTTTTCAAACTTAATAAATATATATATTTTCTTAAAACAAAGAATGGTCATGATAAGGAGAAGTGGGCCTCTCAAAATCACTCACAAAGAAATAATGTAAGAAATCCATTAGGATCATACACATAGATGGTGGCAGTAAGTATGTCAACCTTCAATTTGAATTATTTTATACTTTAGAGTAGATTGACTTGTATCATATAGTTTGATATAGTTCTCAATAAAAATTGAGCAATGAAATGTAATAACAAATCCTTAAAGAAAAGGATGAACAACATTATCCACTCTAAACCCCTTACACCATGATTATGGGTAGAAGTCAAATTATGCAAACTATTTTTAGAATTGAGTTCTTCATTAAGCATTGAAAGGAGTTTTCTTTTAACTATTAAAGTACTAAGAAGCCCATAGTTAACCATTATAGCCCATCTTTAGATGTCCAACATGGGCTGACATGCCTACTAGAATAAAAGGGCATGAATCCTTAGAGTATTCCTTGTATAATTTTAGTTTATCTATATCATATAAAGAAATATCAACTCTTTCACCCAATTAATCATGGAGTTTTTGTTTAGAGAAGTGTTCACTTTGAGGAGGGCTCTTCGATTCCAACTCTTGACACTTATTCTTCTTTAGTAACTTAGGGCACACTTGGGACAAGTGAGAACTCCTTAGATGAGGAAAATCCACCTAAAAAAATGTATGATGATAATGATTCTTCTTCTTGCACTTTACATGATGATTGTGATGATGGGGATCATCTTCCCTCCCCTCCAAAATATCATTATGACGATGTAGAATCTTCGTCAAACTCTTATTTTTTGTTTACTTTGGGACAACTAACTATTGTAGTCTACAAATCATTAGGTTGGAGAGACTTTAGATTGTGTCCAAACTTGCTCATAATTCCAAGCACCATCACACATTTTCATTGTCATCTTTTGATCTAGTCTTTTTAGGAGGCATCATACATTGTTGATTGGGATGTATCTATTCAAAAGGATTAAAGTTCCTTAATGAAGAACCACACTTGGGATTTATTCCCTCTTCCTAAAGAAATCAAAATTCTTCAATGTAAGTGGCTATATTAAACAATTTGTTGTGAATGAGTTAGAGGGTTAACATGATGTAGCTATTCAAGAGGATTATCATTCCTTAATGAAGAACCACACTTGGGATTTAGTCCATCTTCATAAAGGAATCAAACTTCTTCAATATAAGTAGTTATATCAAACAATTTATTGCAAATGACTTAATTGATAATTTTAAATCTTTCTTGGTCATTAAAGGATTTTCATAGATTCCTAATATTCTTTATCCCTGTTGTAAATGTAAATTCTACTTGACTTGAAATTACTATTATTAACACAAAACACTCCTCAAACAAATCTAAAGAGTACCTTTCTTAATGTGAATTTTGAAGAGCAACCATGTTTTAAAAAAAAAACAAATTGTTGTGATGGGACAACTCCATTATATTAAACTGAAAAGAAAAAAAGTACATAGAGTTGGCATGCATTTCGCCAAGACTAAAGAAGACTAAAGAAGAGGGTACGTAGACCGTCGATTACTTCTTGGAGTTGTTTAAACTAAGCAAGGGAGGAAAGAGTACATCATAGTGAGAGATATAGAAAGCATACGTCTGCACGTTGTTTCTTGCTGAGTCTTCTCTCATTAAAGTGATGCCTGTTTAACTTCCTCCTCCTTCCTTGCAATGGCAATGCAAATGGCGTCACGAACAAGGCCAATCTTTGGGTCTTTACTGAGCATTTACAACCTACACTTGATGCTTGGGAACCACAAATTTGTCTACAGCGATCTCGCCCCACTCGAAGTTATCAGAAGTCACACCACATTGTACAAAAATCTTTCGAGGAGCTCGACTTTGTGCACATGGGCTTGCTGCAGATGCTTGATGCCTATGACGACCTTAAATGCAGCCTCCTCCACCTTCGAAGTCATCTTAAATATCTCTCTTAGCTGGTCTTCAATATTCGCTTGATCACACTTGCAGAGAACGGTTGGGATTACTAGTTGATCCACCATTTTACTTGATACTCGTTTTGTGACATTTACTGCAATGCAATGGTTCTTGATATAAAGCTTATATCGACCAAGTGCCACCTTATTTTAGGAGGCAATCATCCTACGTATCAAAGACAGGCTATTCTTAGATTATCATGTGATACTGCCAACAGAAAATCTTGGTGCTTGGTACTATCATATCTTATTTCGTGCATCTTATTCATATGCTTAGAAATTCGACATCGCCATTTGGTTGGTCACATCATAGTTAGTCTGAGCCAATGCATCAGCTAAGTCTGTACTGGCTGCTTCATTCAGCTCAAGCCAGGCCTTCACTTGACTATTTATTATGATGTCGGTTTTGCGATCGATGGTCTGATTAGATAGGTAATCAACTATTCAGTTTGCTTCATGGTAAATGTGTTGAATTGTGTAATTTGGGATTTTTCATATATATTAATGGGAAAAATCAATCCACATCAACGTTTTCTAGCTAGGAGCACGCCTTGATGAAATGGCATTTATCACCACCAGTGAGTCCCCTTGAATATCCACGTCATTATATTTGTGCAATGTACATGTCTTGATTCCTTCAACAAGCGTGGAAAATTCAGCCTCCGTATTAGTACCATTTGGTAGCTTAATTGCCCCGGCATGGCAGATCTCCCCGTTAGAATTTCTGATATTGAATCCAACGTTACCCCTGGAGACATCGTCAAAATTTAGTTTTAGTCACCCTTAGGGGGAACATGCATTTAGCATTTACTCTTCCTCTTTTTTGGGGTTTTGTGTCAATGCCACCCCTTATAATGCCCTTAGTTGTGGCCGCGACAGTTTATGGACAATTTATCGCTCGCAATTCACCATCGGAAAATTCACTGCCAGCAATTCACTTCAAGAAAATTCATCACCATAACAAATTCATCGTAAGAAAAATTGACCATCAGCAATTTGTGGCAGAAAATTCATCGCATTAACATTTTTAATATATATTTTCGAGACTTTCACATTTTTTTAATTTCAAAGTCTTGGAAATATATATTAAAAATTTTAATACGATGAATTTTCCACGGCAGTGAATTGCTCATAGTGAATTTTCCTTGAGGTGAATTTGTCATAATGGTGAATTTTCTTGCGGGCAGTGAATTTTCCGACGATATAAATTTGCCTTTTCATCTTTTGCATGATTATTCTAATGGTCACAAATTCCATTCTCTATTTTTGTTTTCAGTAGCATTTCTACATTAGCAACTTTGTCTTTGAAGGTCTTGATGTTTGAATATTCTAATGGTCACAAATTGCATTCTCTATTTTTGTTCAGTATCATTTCTACATTAGCAACTTTGTCTTTGAAGATCTTGATGTTTCTCTCTTTTCAAATTTTCCATATTATCGTGACAGGAGTTTCCTTCCAAATGCTTGCCCATAGCGATCCCTTATTCACTGATAGCCGGCATTGGAAAAGACCAAGGATACTATTCGGGAGCGGACCATGCCACACATTCAGCTCTAGTATTGTTGCTTGAAGCCACATTACAGTAGAATATGGTTCGTAGTTTTCTCTGAATTCATACAGAGTGGGCATCCGAATGGACCCTGGAAATCAACCTCCATCAATCTATTCCCCATCAATATGCAGTTGTATAAGCAGTCCACACAAAGGTACCAACCTTAGGTAGGACATGAGTGCCCCAACATAATGTGGGAGGCCATAGAGTGCTCCTTTCCTTAACCTCTTAACTTGATATCCAATCTGGTAGATTATTTCCCAGATTTGGCCGCACACCATAATATTTCATCATTGTTATTGTTAAGTACTAACCTGCACTAAACCACTTCATTTAGTATTCTTTCTTTTGTGTGTTTAGATTTCTGGTTTGTAATTGTGTGTGATTTTTAACATCAATGTTTCAGATCAAACTTCATGATCCATTATCAGGATTTTTAACATCAGACTCTTTTCTCTTTTCGCAATTCTGATGATAGATCATGGAATTTGATGTGAAACGTCGAGATTAAAAATCACACACAATTACAAACCAGAAATCTAAACACTCATTATCATGAACTGTGAAAACTACATGCTTTTAATCCTTTCTTTTGTTCAAAGATTGATAACATCAAACGACTTCCATGTGTATTCCTTGCAACCATTGATAATTATTATATTGATATAGTCTTTGACTATATCACCATATGCTTCTATTATTGTTTCCATGACATCGACACCTAGGATGATCTCATTCATTGGCGGTTAATCGTTCCATGAATCCAGCCAAAAGTGTGCACTTTCCCCGTTGTTTATTCTCCATGTTAGATGCTCAGTGACAACATGGTGGCACTCAACAACAAAATTCTAGGTCTATGATCTGCTTGCAAGATTTCTTATTATCAACATGCACTTGGGATTATCATCATCGATGTATTTAAAATGGAGGATTTTACACCACAAAGTGTTTGAAGACAAATATTTTCTAGGCGAATTTGTCACCTAGTGCCATATTTTGTTTGTGGGCATCCTAGATGGCAGCCCCCTTGTTTGTTTGCTCTGTTTGACTTTATCCTATGCCACCAACGATACTTTTTTAACACCATTTGATCCTTTCCAAATAAAACGCGTTTGGATGCTATTGATTTCTTTCGCCGCTTTGGTGATAAGTTCGATATATGACAGCATGATGGCAACAACTACAGCTTTGATCATAGTTATCCACCCAATAAGCGTCAACCAACAACCCTTCCAACTCTCTACTTTCTTTTTATATTTTTCCACCATAGCTTTGTACGTATTTTAGTGTTGAAGAAGGGTAATCCTAGGTATATACTTGGCAGTGATCCTATGTTGAAGTTTAGCGCAGAGGTAATTCTTCATTGTACAACCTTTCTAGTGTTGAAAAAATAAATTGATGACTTGTCTTGGTTAATTATCTGTCTCGAAGCAAGGCCATATTCCTTGAGATTTTTGGTTTCCTTTTTCGAGGGGTCGCCATATAATATTGTTTCATCTGAATACATCTGGTGCGATATGGGGGGAATATTCGGGGTGATGATGAGACCCTTCCATAATCTCAGCCCCACATTTTGTGAGATTCTTCTGATTAGTGCCTCTGCCATGATGATAAATATAAATGGAGACATTGGGTCTCCATATCGTATGTCTCTTGTAGCTTCAAAATAACTGTAAGGAATACTATTGATTATTACTGAATATCTTATCAATGAGATGCACACAAAGATCCATTTCAAGCTATGAGAACTAAATCTAATGTTTCCCGTGACATTGGGGAGGAATCACCAACAAAGTATATCATAGTTCACGCCTTTCATATTGGAGTTCTTAAGAGAATGCAATGTCTCATGTGCAATGATAATTTCATATGTGATGCTACATCCAACCATAAACCCACTTTGTTCTTGAGAGATTATAGTTGGGAGGATAATCTTGATTTGATTTCCAATTACTTTGGAGATGATTTGTATGTGGCATTGGACAAAGAGATGGGTCTAAAATATCTAAAGGTAGTATTTTTTTTATTTTTTTTTGAATTAATGAAATGTTTGTGTTGTTGAATTCTTTGAGTAATTTTCCTGATTTTCTTGCTTCTTCAATCATCAATCAAATTTATTTCTCTATGATGTCCCAACATTACTATTAAAAGATGGCTAAAAATCCATCAACTCCCAGGATTTGTCTAGATGAAGTTGAAATACAACCTGTTTATCCTCCTCCATTATGATCGGGTTTTCATAGGAGAGCATTGTTTGCCTCCATCAGTAGTACATGGGTATGCAAGAAGTTATTATGTAGTGGTTTGTGGATGTTCTCTGGAGATAGGAGCGCTTAAAAAATCAAACACCTTTGTCCATAATTTTAGAGAGATGTGTGTGTGATTAACCATGCTATGAATGTATTTGCACTATCCTGCATAGTGCAGTCCTTATTTTGGTAGTATTGTGAAGTAATTTGATATTGAGATTTCCTTCCACTAGCTAAGTTTCACATGGTTTTGACCTCCAATAGCATTCCTCTCTTGATAGGAGTTCATTATACTTTGTCAACAATTCCTTCTCCTTGAAGTATTATGCCCTAGTCATATTGCCATTGATTACCTTCTCTGTGATGGCTTCCATTTCCTATTCAACCCTCTTCTTTTCTTGGAAAATGTTCTTAAAGACTATTTTATTCTAGTCTTTCATTTTGGCTTTAATATACTATAAATTTTTATGAACTTTGAATATTTGAGTGCCCAACATATTTTAAGGTTCATTCCACCATATTCTTAACAAATATTTTAAGTCTAATCTTCTCAGCCATATCTTCTTGAATCTAAATTAATTTCTTTGTGGGATATGATTCTCCACTATTTCTAATTCAACTAGGTAGTGGTCTAAGATTTGGCAAGATCTTGTCTCAGAACTTGGAAACATCAGTTTTGATGACCATGATGGTGATAGCAAAAATCTATCAAGTCTCTAAATGATTTTTGTGAATCCTTCACAACAATTGGTCCATGTATATAATTCATTACCAGGATCGATGGCCATTAAATTTTTGTGATTTATTAAATTATTGAAGTTTATTAGTGATTGATTTTTTCTTCTTACTCTGCTCTATTTCTCTTGAGAATTAAGAATGACATTGAAATTTCCCCCAATAATGAAGTCTAAGTTGGCAACTTGTTGCCAAATTCAACACTTAGTTCATCCCATAAGAGTTTTTTCCCTATAGGTCGCAAGGGTCCATAAACATTACAAATTATGAAGTTTAAATCGATGCTTAGAATATGTACCTTTGTTGATCTATCCAATTGGTGTAGAGTTTTTGAGATAAGATTCTCACTCTGTTTGGTTTCCACATGAGTGTCAGTCTACCTGATGCCCTATTTGCTTCACAGAAGATGCCATCCCATCCTTTGCAGTGCTTGATGAAGGTTTTCATTATGCTTTTATCAAGCTTGGTTTCCTATAACATTGTGTTGTCAATTGATTGATTGGTTAGTTGGTGCTTGATGACATGTCCCCTTTCAAGCCCCTAATGTGAGGATCTTCATCTCTCCAAGGGAGGTTTCTACATCCTTGGATCTCAAAAGGTATGACTTGATTGAGGTCTATTTTTCATTATGGCTTCCTCCTCTCTCTTTTTTTAATTAGTTTTACGATCTCTCCTTTATTGGCAATAACCAACATACAATATTTTTGATGTAGATTGAATTATACATCATTAATCAATTTGCTCTTGATCTCATCCTCACATTCCTCATTCTTTTATTAGGAATCTAGTGTGGAGTTCCCATTCATCTTTCGTACATCTTTTGTCCTATATTTGTTGGTATCCTTCAGTGGTGCATTACCATTGTTCATTAAATGATCCTTTCCATCAGGCAATTTTTATTTTGATTCCTTGGTATTTTTTAATAAAATCCTTTGTCTTTTTATATCCATTAAGGTTGTGTCCTTAAATTGACAACACTCATCTTCAAAGTGATTCCTTCTACCACATCAAAGATAGAAGAACCACGATGTTTCAATTTCCATTCCTTGTTTCCATATCCCAACCTGTTGTGTAGTTTAACGATATTTGGGATTTTCTTGATAGATATGATTTTAATCTTGGCATAGATAAGGGATTTACGATTCCTTGTGTCAATTTCTATGGTTTTCCCTATTGTGTCTCCAATCATGAACAAGCTTGGACCATACTAGTATTTAAAGGACAACTATAGTCTAATCCACATTGAACCTTTCATCGGCTTCACATCCAATGGATTGAAATTAGATATCCATTTTTGTAGAAAAATAAATTCCTTTTCATACTTCCAATGCTCATAACTTAGGATTTTGTTCCTTTCCTCTTATTTTTTGAAGACAACCACAAAGAATCCTTTAGGCATGAAGTTTAGTAATAGGTCTGATTTCTAGCTTTCATTTACCCATTTTGTAATTTTATATCATGGTAGTCTTTTACCTAGAAAGACTTCGATAGCTACTATGTTTTCCAGCTCCAACACATCCTTCCATATAATATGAGTTAGGTCGATGTATTTTTCCTCACTATGTTCACATTTGCTTTTGTCTACACCAAAAGGTATATGCTTGGTTTTGTCTTTCCCTCTGATGCCATTTGAAATTTTGGGTTTTGTACCAGCGTATAGAGGTTCTTTCACATATGCTCTCATGGTTTTTCCTCTTTCTTTTTGTGCTCCTTTGTGCTTTTCATCTTTCAGCGAGTATTCACATATGTTACTGCTCTCCTTTTTTCCAAAATTGTGATCCATTTTTTATTAGATGTTTTTAGATTTAAGAGGAAGGGTTCAACAACCATGATTTTTTAATAATAATATAAACTTAAGAGATATATATGATCTTAAAAATAGAGTGTGGTCACAAGAAGGAGAAGTGGGCCTCACAAATGCACTCATGGAGAAACGTTCTAAGAAAGCCATTAGAATTCTAAACATAGATAATGGTGGTAAATATGTCAATATTTTAGAGTAGATTGACTTGTAGCATATGGTTTGATATAGTCTTTAGTAGAATTTATTAGTAGATGTAATAACAAATCTTTAAAGAAAATAAAAATTGCATAATCCAATCTAGATCTATTATACCACAATTTTGAGTAGAAGTCATAAATCATGCAAACTATATCTAGAATCGAGTTCTTCATAAATCCTTGAAAGGAGTTTTATTTTAAATTATAAAGTACTGGAAAACCAATAGTTAACTATTACATGGTTTTTATATGACCAATGTGGGCCCACATTCCTACTAAGAAATAAAAGTCTATGGATCCTTAGATTAGGCCTTGTATCTATGTAGGTATCTAGATGACATAAAGAAAAAAATAAACTCTTTTATCTAATTAATCATGGAGTGTTCATTTATAGGAATGTTAACTTTAAGGATGGATCTTTAATTCCAACTCTTGACACTTATTATTCTTTAGTCACTTAGGGTACACTTGGGACAAATGCAAACTCATTAGATGAGGTAAATCCACCCAAACACATTTATGTGATAATGATTCTTCTTCCTTACTTTAAATGATGATTGTGATGATGAAGACCCTCCCTCCCCTCCTTGTGATCATTATGAGGATGTAGAATATCCTTCTAGATGAATGGTTGATCTAGACCTGCTCAAACATAGACAAACAACCCAATGTTAGTCCTCAAACACATCTAAAACAATCATTCCCCATGCAATTCATCTAAATGCAATAAACAAGAAAACAAAGATTGAATATCAAATAAAAGCTTATTGAAATTCTATTTAAAACACTCAAACCAACATCCCATGGGGGAATTGGTGCTACTTTGTTGTGGAAAGTAGCCCTTTCCCAATTCCTTGTAAGCTTTGATGATGGAAAATGTGATCCTTGGTGAAATTTGCAATAACCTAGCTATGGTGATGAAATGCTATGAAAACCTTGATGAACAATGGATGAACTTGCATAAAATATGTAGATAATGACTTTGCCTAAAGTTGTGGATCAAAAATCAATAGAGGAGTCCTCCATTTATAGGAAGGAAGGATGGAGGAATGCAAAACATGAAGGATGTGGGATTAAAGATGAACCAATAACAAAGTGCCACTTGTCAACATGTTATTGAAGAGAGGCGGAGCACATTTTGATTAATGTGCATGATAAATTCAATTAGGTGGAATTTTGAAATTTGAAAGATGGGTTGTGGAGGAAGATGTGGAAGAGGAGTTAATGCCAATTTGCCCAAGAAAAAGGACTTGTAAGAGTTATAAATGCCATGTTGAGGACAAGTCCTTTGGGAGGAGATTTCAAATTGAGGAATATTCCAAAGAGATGCCCTTTGAATGAAAAATAGAATTAATAAATCAATTAAATTGATTTATCATAAGTAGTTAAAAATCTAGAGGATTTGATGGATTAGGAGTTAGAGTTAATTAGGATTTAATTAACCTAGATAGAAATTAGTTGATTTGACATTTGACTTAGGATTTTTGATTTATTTAAATCAAAGAAATAGACTAGATTTTGATTAAATAATGCTTGGACTTATTTAATTAAGAGGAGATGATGTTAGATTTAATCAAATAAAGGCGATTTATTTAATTAAAAGAGGAAATATGATTTAATCAAATAAAGTGATTTATTTAATTAAAAGAGGAACATTATGATTAATTAAATAAAATGATTTATTTAATTAAAAGAGCAGTAATGATTTAATCAAATAAAAGATTTATTTAATTGTGACGATGATGAATTAATTAAATAAGGATTATTTAATTAATTGGTTAAAGTAAAGAAGTGATCTCGTGAAGAACTCGATAGTAAAATTAGGACTGTGTGTGTGGATATCAATCGAGATAATTTATGTGTCTACAACTTCTAACCCTCTTATTATTTCTTCACTTTGGGTAAACTAAATGTTGTAGCCTATAGATGATTGGGTTGGAGATCTATTAGATATTGCCTTAACTTGCTCCTAGTTCTAAGAAGATTCATCTTACATTTTATTATATTTACTTTTGATTTAGTCTTTTTAGGGGAATCATACATTGTTGATTGGGATGTAGTTATAAAAGAGTAGTGAAATGAGGATGTAGTTATTATTGATGATAATTTTGATGATGAGGATCATCCTCCTCTTCTCCTATTTCATGATGAGAAGGTGGAATCTCCTTATAGCTCTCTTTATTATTTCTTCACCTTGGTAAAACTAAATGCTATAGTCTACAAATGATTGGGTTGAGATCCTTTAGATAACATCTTAAGTTGCTCATAGTTTTAAGCACCATCTTAAATTTTCATTGTCTCCACTTGAATGATCCAGTCTTTTAGGAGTTATTATACATTGTTGATTGGGATGTAGCTATGCAAGAGGAGTAGCATTCCTTAATGAAAGAGACTTGTGATTTAGTCCCTCATCTTAGAGGAAGTAAAATTCTTCAAGGTAAATGGTTATATATCAAACAATTTGTTGTTGATGAGTTAGTTGATAAGTTTAAATATTTCTTAGTGACTAGAAGGAAATTCCATAGGTTCCTAGTATTTACTACATTGATAAATTTGCTCTTGTTGTAATGATAAATTATATTATCTACTGACTTTCTAGTATGGGTACACAACACTAGGATGCTCATCAAATAAAATGCAAAGAGCATCTTTGTAATATAAATTTTGAGGAGATATACATGGGGCAACCATGATTTTAATATTACTTTCCATTGGTTTAGAAAATTAAGAAATATATATGGTCTTAGCAATAGAATGTGGTTGTGAGAAGGAGGTGGGCCTCATGAATGCACTCATATAGAAACAATATAAGAAAATACATTGGGTTTGTACAAATAAATAATGATGGTGAATATGTCAACCATTGACTTGAATAGTTTTATATTTTAGAGTAGATTGACTTGTAGAATTAAGTTTATATCTAGTCCTTAGTAGAATTGATTAGTGAATAACAAATCAACAAAGAAATTGGTGAATTTTATGATCCACTTTAGATCCATTACACCATAATTTTGTATAGAATTTATAAATTTTGCAAACTATATCTTGAATCAAGTTCTTCATAAAGCCTTGAAATGAGTTTCTTTTTAATCTTAGAGTACTAGGAAACCCATAGTTAACCATTCCATGGTGTTTAGATTCCCATTATATGTTTCTACTAAGAAAAAAATCTATGGATCCTTACATTAGGCCTTGAATTTTGTAGGTTATCTAGATGACATAAAGGAATATCAACTCTTTCATCCAATTGATCATGGAGTTCAGAGGAGTCTTCACTTTGAGGAGGCCTCTTTAGTTCCAAAATTGACACTTATTCTTCTTTAGTCACTTAGGGTACACTTTCCTAACAAATGAGAACTCCTTGGATGGAGTTAAATCCACCTAAACACATTTATGATGATAGTGATTCTTCTTTCTTGACTTTAGATGATGAGGATCATCCTCCATCATCTCTTAGTTATCATTAAGAGGATATAGAATCTCCTTCTAACTCTCTTATTCTTTCTTCAATTTGGGAAAAATAGATGCTATAGTCTATATATGATTTTAGGTTGGATATCCTTTTAGATAGTATCTTAACTTGCTCATAGCCTTTGAGCACCATCTCAAATTTTCATTTCCTTTACTTTTGATCTAGAATTTTCAGAAGGCATTAGACATTATTGATTTGGATGTATCTATACAAGAGGAGTAACATTACTTAATGAGAACCATACTCAAGATTTAGTCCCTCTTCCTAAATGAAGCAAACTTCTTCATTGTAAGTGGTATATCAAATATTTTTTTACAAATGAGTTGGTTGATAAGTTTAAAGATTTCTCGGTATTAGGGGGTTTTTATAGGTTCCTAGTATTTAACACATTGGATTATTTACCCTTGTTTCAAGGATAAATTCTTTTCAACTCATACTTGGTATTATTGGGGCACAACACTAGTATGTTCATCAAATAGATGCAAAGAGTGCCTTTCTTAATCCAAATTTTATGGAGACATACATGGAACAACCATGAGTTTAATGAGACTCTTCAATGGTTTACAAAATTAATAAATATATATGGTTTTGAAAATAGAGTGCGGTAACAAGAAGGAGATGCCAGCCTCACAAATACACTCATTGAGAAACAATCTAAGAAAGCCATGTTATGTTTGCACACCTCGATAATGGTGGTGAGTATGTCAACCATTGGTTTGAATGTTTTATACTTTAGAGTATATTGACTTGTACTGTATAGTTTCATATAGTCCTCAATATAATTGACTAGTAGAATATAATTACAATCTTTAAAGAAATTGGTAAATTGCATGATCCACTCTAGATGGACTGCACACCCATATTTTTGGGTAGAAGTCATAAATCATACAAATGATATGTTGAATTAAGTTCTTCATAAAACCTTGAAAAGATTTTTCTTTTAAATATAAAACACCAACAAACACATAGTTAACCATTACAAGGTATTTAGATGTCCTACATGGGCCCGCATTCCTACTAAGAAATAAAAGAATATGGATCCTTAGATTAGGCCTTGTATCAATGTAGGTTATCTAGACAACATAAAGAAATATAAAATTTCTTTCATCCAATTACTCATGGAGTGTTCATTTAAAGGAGTGTTAATTTGATGAGGGCTCTAAAATTCCAACTCTTGACACTTCTTCTTGTTTAGTCACTTAGGGTACACTTGGGATGAATGAGAACTCCCTAAGTGATTTAATTCCACTTGGATAAATTTATGATGATAATGGTTCTTATTCCTTTACATTAGATGATGAGGATCATCCCCACTCCTCTCTTAAAATTTATGAGGATGTAAAATCTCCTTCTAACTCTGTTATTCTTTCTTCACTTTGGGAAAAATAAATGATAGTCTACTTGAATTAATTGGTTGGAGATCCTTTGGATGTCATCTTAAGTTTCTCATAATTCCAAGCACCATAACACATTTTCATTGCATTCAATTTTGATCCAGTCTTTTAATGAGACATCATACATTGTTGATTGGGATGTGGCTATGCAAGAGGAGTAACAAATTCCTTAATGAATAAGAATACTTGTGAATTAGTCCCTCTTCCCAATGGAAGTAAAATTCTTCAATGCAAGTGGCTATATCAAAAAAATATTGCAGATAAGTTAGGTGACAAGTTTAATGCTTGCTTGGTCACTAATGGATTTTCATAGGTTCCTAGTGTTGACTATGTTGAAATATATACCCTTTTTGCAAAGATAAATTTTGTTTGTCTCATACTTGCTATTATCGGCCCTCAACATTGGGATACTCATTAAATGAATGTAAAGAGTGCATTTCTTAATGTGAATTTTGAGGAGATATACAAAAGCAACCATTATTTTTAATGGGAATCTTAATTGGTTTACAAGCTTATGAAATATATATGGTCTTAAAAATAGTGTGGTCATGAGAAGAAGTGGGCCTCACAAATGCACTTATAGAGAAATAATCTAAGAAATTCATTAGGATTGTACACATAAATAATGGTGGTGAGTATATCAACCATTGATTTGAATAATTTTACTTTAGAATAGATTGACATGTAGCATATAGTTTCATGTACAGTCCTTAGTAGAATTGAGTAGTATAATGTAATAACAAATCCTTTAAATAAAATGGTGAATTGTGTGATCCACTCTCGATCCTTTACACCATAATTTTAGGTAGAAGTCATAAATTGTGCAAACTATATTTAGAATCAAGTTCTTCATAAAGCCTTGAAAGAAGTTTTATTTTAAATCTTATAATACCAAAAAAACTCTTAGTTAACTATTACACGGTGTTTAGATGTCTAACATGAGCCCACATTCCTCTTGAGAAATAAAATACTATGGAACAAAATTGATGAAATGAAAAGGATTTTAAAGGATATCTCTAGCTTCCACCAATATAAATTATGTTTTACTTTTGATTTAATAAATATTTATTATTCATTTATATTGAATTATGACTAAAGTCTTGATTGATAAGCTGATTGAAAACATCTATAGCTTTCAATTGTATCACATTTTTGAATTTGAAATATGCATCACATTCTATGCTTTGCATACTATAGGATTAAAAAAAATGAATTTCATGAAGTTTGATCAAGTTAAGGTGGTCAAACATAATGATTTTATATTTTTAAAAATTTGTAATAAAAATCATAATTAATTTTTACTTGGAAAAAATTTATAAAAAATATGCATCACATTGGGACATGGTCCTCTACTTATATCTAAAATCTTATAAAAAAATATTATCATTTATTGTGGTTAGGGTGGTGGACAAATACCTTATTTTTTCCCCCAAATTTAAGTGCTACTGCATTGAAATTTCAAATTTTCACCAAATAGATTTTAAAAAAGATAAACCTAGTAGTTTAGAAACTACATTCAATTTGCTACATATTCTATTCTTACATATTTTTGAAATAATATAGATAACTTATTCAAATTTTTACGTTAAGTTGCCTAACTCTGATTTTTCTGAATTTTTCACCACTTAAGGGCCTATATTTTCCATGATGATCCTGCACATATCCCTTCACTTTGGGTAAACTAAATGCTGTAGTCTATAAATGATTGGGTTGGAAATCCTTTAGCTAGCATCTTAGCTTGCTCATAGTTTTGAGCACAATTTCACATTTTCATTGCCTTCACTTTTGGTCCAGTTTTTTTAGGAGGCATCATAGATTATTGGTTGGGATGTAGTTATATAAGAAGAGTAGCATTTCTTAATGAAAAATTGCATTTGGAATTTATTCCCTCTTCGTAAAGGAATCAAATTTCTTCAATGTAAGTGGCAATTCGTTCAATTCAAATTAAGTTGATAATTTTAAAGCTTTCTTGGTCACTAAGGGATTTTCAAAGTTCCTAGTATTGACTACTGTGATCAGGAGAAAACGTGGTCCCAGAAACGAGCAGCAACACAAAACATGTAAGGAACCACCTAAACACCTAACACCTCAAGATTGGGCAAATGATTAGCTTAACAAAACAAAATGGAACATTTTACCTCGTTGAACTGTTCTTTTGGTTGGCCCTTCGATTGTTGACGTGATATATGCTCCTCTTGATGGCAAAAGATGCAAGTGTGGGATGCAAGATGGATAAGAAATGGATGGGAATGGATGCAAGTGCAAATATTTGGCTAAGTATGGCTCAAATGAAAAATTTGCAAGAGTTTGGTTAGCACAATGATCTCCCCCCAAAATGAGAGAAAAAATGGGTATTTATAGAGAATTTTGCATTCTCTAGAGAAATAGATGGTTGAGATTAAACCATAAGGCTAAGATGTAGGGCTATGGTAAGTTGAGAACTCACAAGCCCTCACATCTTGACATGTGGCATGTGAAGTGGTTTGAGAAAGATGATGTGGATATGACATGGAGGTGCTACATAGTACCTTGGGATTTGGACAAGATCTCCTCATAAAAGAGGCCCTTGTCCACATGTGGGTGAAAGGACATATAAGGAATTAAAAATTCTTCAAATATCCACATGGGAAT
>VDFB02290540.1:0-27235 GCA_007258455.2 Sequoia sempervirens | reverse complement strand
GAACCATTCAATTGCTTGTCCAACAAAACTTCTAGGGAATAGTCACATTAGATATGTGTTGTCTTATGCAACTTCCATGAAATGTACTTGGAATTCCCTGATGTGATCTTTAGGATTACCCGTCCCACGATATTTGTCAAATTTAGGTATTTCAAACCCTTTTGGGAACGGTACTATCGTAAGGCTTCTGTTGAATGGATAGGAGAAAAAATTGCTTAGAATTTTCATTGTTTTTCCAGATTGGAGGTCTAGCACCTGTTGCAAGAGCAACTTTATTTATGTCATCACGTCATTTTTTGGATCGGGTGGTGGGGTGAATGTGTTTTGAGGTGGTCTAATCATTTAAGTGGCAGGTGGGGTGTTGTGTATATTTGTGGGACGTTTTTGCAAGCTTTGTTGTGTGACCAAGGCCTATTGGTATGCCTGAAATTGTTGTTGTGCCAACAATGCTTGTTGTTGGTCTTGTTGTTGTTGTTAGTACCAACAATGCTTGTTGTTGGGCTAATAATTGGGTTGATTCTTGTTACACTTGGTGTGGACATCAAATCTGCAAATGTTTAGTAACTAACATAGACAAACATGATTAGTTTCCAAGCAAAGTAAACCTTCAACATCCATATGAGATATCTAACATGTTCTAAAATGCTATCTAATAACAAGATACATAAAAGCCTACAAAGAAAAACATGAAATCAATCTATCCCATATTGGATTGGTGTCACATGTGCTAGTGACCCTTTCCCAATCCTTGATTGATAGCTAGTGATGATGATGCAATGGAAATGATGAGCAAAATTAGTTCTCAAGGAGAGTAACTTTGCATATGCTTTTTGGATGAAATTGTGGAGGTTGTGAAGGATTTGATAAGAGATGAAGCCTCTATTTTATAGATTTTCAAAATGCTAAGAGTGTTGAAAATGGACCAATGTGGGACAAAGATCAATCCAATAAGATAAGGCCACTTGTCAAGTTATGATAGGCCAATGGTTGTGCAAGATTTGGGAAGAGTGCCCATGAGAGGGAAAATTTGAATTCAAATTTTGCAATAAATGCTAATTTTGACTTTGGAAGGGGACATGTAAGAGGCATGTAAGGCCTCATAAATGCTCTGTTGGGTGTACATGTCCACTTGGGAGGAGATTCAAACTTGGAGGATATTCTCTCTTTATGCCAAGTTGAAAATAAAGATTTTGATAAATCAATTAAATGAAATTTCATGTGCAAGTGGCCAAATCTAGAGAATACAAGTGGGTGAGATTAGCATTTAATCGGGATTAGATTAAATTAATGATGATTAGGCTGATTTGACCAATTTGACGTGATTTAGGGATTTAAATCAAATCAAAGGGAGATGAATGATGATCTAATATTTAATTAAATAAATGATTGATTTATTTAATCAAAGAGATGATGATAGTATCAAGTTTGATTTATTTGATTTAAACTGATGACTTTAGGAGATTGATAAATAAACTTGATTTATTTGCCGAATGGATGAATATGACCTAGTTGAATGCATTATATCAATTTGACGTGTCTACACTTGGTATTGTTGTAGAGCTTGTTGATATGCTTGTTACTGAGCTGCTTGGTATTGTGCATATGCTTGTGCTTGTTGAGTATGATATTGGGCTTGTGCCTAAGCTTGAGCTTGTTGGGAGGCTTGTGCAACCTAGGCAGCCTGTGCAGCTTATGTGGCTTGTGCAGCTTGAGCTACTTTGGCTACTTCCATAGCTTGGGTAGCTTGTTCTGCTTGTTGTGCTTGTTGTTACAACAAAACTTGAGCTTGGGAAACTTGTTGTGCTTGTACTTGTTGAGCGGCTTGTTGTGCAACTTGTGTGGCTTATTGAGCTTGAAACTATTGAAGTTCCATTTGGTAGGCTTGTTGAACTACTTACAATGTGATATTGTATTGGTTTGCCATGTTTGATTTTGGTGGTGGTGGTGGTGGTGGATTTGGAATGGTGTGAGATGTTGTCATGAGAGGTGTTGTTGGATTGATTATAGGGGGTTGTGTGGTAGATGGTGTAGTTGATATGATAGGTCCTTGGGAGACAACATTTTGAGATTTTTTGATTGTCTGTGTCATTTGGATTGGTGCCACCTGGTGCTGCAATATTGGTGGCATGATCAATGGATTTGGTATGATGGTTTGATTCCTGATTGGATTATTTCTTTGATTTTTTTGATTGAGGATTGGTAAACGGGGTTTCCCTAAACCGAGAAGTGGTGTGGATGTTAGTGGTAGAGGTGGAAATGGTGGGAAGATGGGTGGTGTGTTCCATTGATCAATTGATGATGATGATGATGAGGGATCATATATCCCTCATGGTCCAAATAGTCCACCTTCTCCTTGTGAAGTCATGGGGAGAGACTTGTGGGTTAAGATGATATGCCAATGTTGCAGAGGATGGATTGTTGGGGTCATAAAAGACAAGGAAAATGTATGGGTGTTTCATATTTTGAGGAACAGATTGACCCAAGATTGTGTTTTCATCCAAGTCTTAGTTATTTACAAGGGGATTTGTTTGAAGAACATGAAGCAATGAGCTCCCCTTGTTGAAAATAGGTTGAGTTGGAGCAAGGGATGATGTGGGTTGGGGGATGGGTTGAATGATGCTTTGAAATAAGGGTGTGAATGAGACCAATGGCATAATACCAAGAAGTTTCTCCACAATAGTACCTACATAATAGTCAGAAGGGAGTTTAGTCCCTTCCTTTAGTAGCTCTAACATGTATTGTGAAGGTTTCAACCTCATCATCACATTGAAAATTTTGTGATTTTTGACTATTTCTATGATTTCATCTTGAGTCATCCCTATGACATTGTTGGTGATGTCTTCCACTTGACAACCTTCCTCTTGAGGATCTTGTGGATGTTGAGGAAGGTTAAGTGGTGGATTGCTAGATCTAATGGGGTTGATTTGAGGCACAGTTTGACTAAAGTCACTTGAAGTGGATGTTTCTTTGTTTTTTCCATGTTCTTCTTGTGTTGAAATCTAGTTTCGACCATAAAATAAGGATCAATTTTTAGGAATGTGGGAGGTGAACCTCTAACTCCTTGGATTGATCTTTAGGTACAAAAAAGAAAGTCTAAGATGTTAAGGATCAAAGGATGGTGATGACATGATGAAAGGTGGATGATTGTGGATGATTAAAATTTTAAGAACCTTAAAGGAGATACTAGACTTTAGGACTTTTGTATTTTTTATGTTGGATTTGATTTTGGATTTCAATTTTGATTTGATTTGGACTTGAATTTGGATTTGATTTTGGACTTCATAATGAACTCATAAACTCCAAGAGGTTATATGGTGTCTTGGAATAATTTTTTTCACAAGGTGATAATTTAACTAAGTGTATGAAGAAGGATGCATCCACACACACTTAGTCAAGCAAGATGATTTTGATTTGATTCAAAGGATTTTCCAAAAGTCTAGTATGAAGGATTTCTCCAAGATTCTAAGAGTTGTTTGTGAAGTGGATTTGATTGATGTTTTGAGGATGGGTGAAAATGTTGATTGTGATCCTAAGTGAACCTAGAAAGACTTTTGTTTACAAGACCTCGATATTGAAGAACATGCTATACTTCCTATGTGAGAAACTCAAACCTTTGAAAAGGACTTGGATTTTAACAATAGTAAAGTGAATACAAATTGGGATTGTCCTTTAAATCATGCTTGTAAAAGTTATAGACCAATTTGTCCCTAACTTCATAAAGCATAGACTAACATATCTTGAGAGATTTTTGACTAAGACCTTTGGACTTTGGTTTTCATATTTTTATCTTTCCATAAATCATTTGAAAGAGTGCATTTGTGGGGTCCAATTTTTTCTTATCTTTTTCTTAATTAGTTCTTTTTACCACAAACACTTTCTTGATTAGCTTTTGAACTAAATTTCTAATGTCTCATCTCTTTTCATCCCACAAAATCCATTATGTGGAAATCAAGGAAATCAAGGAAATAGTTCCCTAATGTTGAATTTAGAGAGAAAATTTAGATACAAACCCAAATACTTAGAATCCTCTAAGGATAAAATCTCAAGGCACAAGTAGTAGCACTTGGATTCTTTCAAAGGTACGTGTTCCTAATAAAGGGTTTGAAATTTGATGACCATTGTTAAATGTTTGTTTTCAAGATTTTGGATCCAATCAATGTGTTTAACTAACTCAAGATTGAACAATCCTAGGATGGAAAAGAAAATATTTGTTGAATTTCCCACTTGGATAAATCTAGTTGTGCTTATTCAGAGTGGATACTAGAAGCTTGACCACACTGGCCCCCTCCATGACACTGACTTCTATGGATCAACCAAGCTTCAATTCTCATGAATCTCCCATGATGAACTTCTCATCTCTACAAAGAATAACAAGTATGTGGGATGACTCCAAAGGTCTGACCTCCTGACACTAATAAATATTGGGATTTTTGGCTACTACACAATGGTTCATAATAAAGGCATATGGTTCATAGGAAATGATGATGAACTCCCTCAAGAGGCCTTCCAACCCATAGAACAGGGGCTTTACACATCATAAAAATATTGGGGGAGAGCTATCCTACATCACTAAGTTGATTGCAAACTTTCCTTGCAACCACAAATTTGTATAGTGGTTCGAAAGAGCCTGGCTTACGCTCGTTACCGCTTGGGTCCTTCCCTTGGGGTGAGTACTTTTTCCCACCAAGGTAGGCCCTCTTAAGGTAAAAAAAATCAAATAAGCACATTTTTAGTTCGATCAATCTTTGTTTGCATGAACAAGGAAATAACACATGCAATGTACTTACTCACACTCACAAGATTTGTTCAATTTTTAAAAGCCCAAATTGAAGTGTGGAGGAAATATTTTAGAAAAATTAATATCACCAAAAGACTTTTGATTCTCAAGATCACCATGAAGCATGAGAGAAGTGCATACACCTTTTAATGATATTAACTTGTAAAAAAGATTACAAAATAGTAAAAACACGTGTTCATTTTAAACCTCAAAAATTACTAATGGATTCTTTTTATAGCACCAAATCAAATGTTTGAAGTTGTTTTGTTCAATTCATAAATCTAAAATCAACTCTAGTAAGTTCCTATTGTTCTTTTTAACCCTTAGATTGTTCTTTCTAAAACCCAAAAGAAATTTATGTGAGTCCTAAAATTGAAGATAACAAAAGCCTTAAAATGGGATTATAATTGCTCCCAAAGTGTTTAAAACCACTTGATACAATCATATGATAATGCCATAAGAAGCCTTGTTTTAATTTTATCCTTTCCTTCTTGATCACCTCAACCTACAAAAGCCTATAGAAAATAGAGTCGCAAGAGAAGGTTAGAATTCCAAGGTGATCAATATAAAAATCACATGTTGAATTAAAATTGAAAAGTTGAATTTTACCCCACCCCAGCATCGCAACCCATGAAGGGGTCACTATTTGGAGACATCAAGCAGCTCTCTAGTGAAGTCAGTGTCACTCTGTGGAGAAACAAAGACCATGATTGCGTCACTATTTCTCCAAGTGTCACTCTTTGGAGTTTGAAAGACAGGTCCTTTAGGAAAATAATAGAAGTTTTTCCCTTTGAAACAGACACAATGTCACCCTTTGAAGTAGACATAGCGTCACCCTTTGAAGTAGACACAGCATCACTATATAGTGAGGCTAGACTAATAGCATTGTTTTTTTTCTTTTGTAGTGTTGTTTCCTACAAACATAGAAACTTGAAAAAAATAGCAGAATTTTGAACAAAAACTGTGTTCATTTCTCAAGATTTTCCCTCTTAGCACCAAAATGTGAATGGTAGATCTAGACTTGCTCAAACATGAACAAACAATACAATGCTATTCAATAAACAAATCTAAACTAGCATTCCCCATTATATTCATTCAAAGCACAATGAACAAGAAATAAAGCAAAGAAACCAAATGAAACCTATTTAAATCCTATTCAAATGTTCAAACCCAGTATCTCATGGGGGAATTGGTGCTTCTTTGATGTGGAAAGAACCCCTTTCCCAATTCCTAGATAAGATTGATGAGTGAATGGTTGATCCTTGATAAAATTCTCAATAACCTAGCTATGGTGATGAAATTCTATGATAACTTTGATAAAAATGGATGAACTTTGATTCAAATATGTAGATAGTAATTTTTCCTCAAGTTGTGGATCCAAAATCAATAGAAGAGTCCTCCATTTATAGGAATGAAGGATGCAGAAGTGAAAAACATGAAGAATGTGGGACTAAAGATAAACCAGTAACAATGTACCACTTGTCAACATGCTATTGAAGAGAGGTGGAGCACATTTTGATCAGTGTGCAAATAAAAGCAATTAGATGGAAATTTGAAATTTGAAAGATGGCTTGTGGAGGAAGAGTTGAAAGGTGAGTTAATGCCACTTGGCTCAAGAAAAAAAGACTTGTGTAAGAGTTATAAATGCCATGTTGGAGGACAAGTCCTTTTGGGAGGGAGATTTCAAATTGGAGGAATATTCCAAAGACATGCCATGTTTGAATGATATAGAAGAATTTATAAATCAAATAAATTGATTTACTTGTGCAAGCTACAAAATCTAGAGGATTTGATTATTAGAGTTAGAGTTAATTAGGATTTAATTAACTTAGATGGAAATTAGTTTGATTTGACATTTGACTTAGATTTTTGGATTTATTTAAATCAAATGGCAGGAATAATGAACATTAGATTTAATTAAATAAAGTTTGATTTATTTAATTTAGAGAGATGATATTAGTTTAATCAAAAAAAGGTTAATTTATTTAATTAAAAGAGATTAACTTAGGATTAAATAAATAGAATGATTTATTTAACCAAAAGAGAAACATTAGGATTAATTAAATAAAATAATTTATTTAATAAAAGAAGATGATTATTTAATCAAATAAAGTTGATTTACTTAATTAACAGAGGAATTACAATGAATTAATTAAATAAGGATTATTCAATTAAATGGTTAGTAAAAAGGTGATTAAGGGGGAATTGATGTTAGTAAGTCAGGATCTAGTGCATGATATAAATTAGGATAATTTGAATGTCTATAAAGACATTTGAGAACAAATAAACACCTGTTGTAGATTTGGAAACACTCACTCAAACTAAAACATTCCTAATAATCTACCCAAAATTATAAGAAAAACCTTGCTTCATCCATTCTACAATGCATCTGAGACTTTGTGCAATGCATTTGACTTTGTGAACTACATTTACTGTCCTAAACAATGCATCTTCCTATCTTGTAGCGCATTTGACATACTAAAACACATATGTTTGCTAAAAGAATGCATTTGATAACCCTACAATGCATCTAAAATTATGTGATGCATTCATTGTCCATAACAATGTAATCGACCTATTGCACAACATCTGCTACCTTAAACAATGTAACTTTCCAAATTGCAATGCATTTTTCACCTCAAACGATGCATTTTCTTGGCATTCAGAAAAATCACCATCACTATCCAAACCCAAGAGTAATAATTTTCAATATGTTTTTAGACATTCTTTTCTAGTAAATCTCTGTGCCAAAGAGATTCACCATTCAACCATTGCACCTTTAGGTTTGTCATTTGGCCTTAACAATAGTCATATCTTTGACTTGTCATCCTTTAGACTTCACCATCATGTCTTTAATTCACCTTTATATCCTTGCTAGTCAAGTTGAATACCAGTTAATCCATCATGGAAAATACCAACAAGCCATAGACATCAAGGTCTTGGCTATTCCTCAGTCATAAAATCTAATGATGTTAATGCTACCTCCTCGATATTGAGGGCAACTTTATCTGATATAAACATCAAAATAGGTGCATGAGTAATCCTTGTCATAAGGTTGTTGCCAACACCCCTTCCATCCACACCATAAATCATCATTCCAACATGGAAAAACCTTCCATTCGGAACCAATGAAAACAAAAGTCTTACAAATCAAAAATTCAAAATCAAATGTCAAAGTCCATTGAATCAAACAAAAATCCAAGTGGACAAATGAAGTTAAAATGGATCCCAAAGAAAAATGGATCAAACAAATACAATATTCCAAATTCAAAATTCAATCAAAATGCACAGAGCCACAAGAAAAGAGGACTCCCACATATAATAAATTTCCACCCCCTTCAAAATGGTCAACAAGTAAGACACCTAAAAGTCATGGTTCCAAATGCTATGCCAATCAACAATCCAAACTTTGTCATCCAACATCTCAAGTTTGGATAGTAAATAGTGATTCATCTAAATGTCTAGACAATCCTCCCACATCTAACATCATCTGTCATAATCCTACATCTTGCCTAAAGTCCAAAAGTACCATTTCACAAATCCATCACATCTTGGTAGCAAATATTTATCATAAGGAGTTTCATGGCACTCTATCGCGATGTGTGTATTCTAATAAGGCCAAATCTAGTATGAGAAAGGATCACAATGACATCAATCAGTTGTATGCAAGCACTATTATCCTAACAAGGCAACTATTTCATAAAGGTCATTATTGGCATATCATGGCACTAGTCTCTACATCAGCATCCTTTGTGGGTTCAGAACAACTAGTGATTATCTAAAGCATCAAGGCCATCTAGAAATATAAAAAATACAAAAGAATTGAAAAATACAAAAAATTGTCACCCTAATGAAAATCTAGCAAACAAGCATCTTGGTGACACTAAAAAAAGGACAAGTCAAGAAAATAGTAAAGAGAAAAATTTCGTCCAAAAGTGAAAACCATTCTTATGGCACTTTGGATAAGTACCATGATAAAAACCTGGCAAACAAGTGTCATGTGTATGGGAAATTATCTATGTGGACTTTTACACTTGGGGGCAAGTCATCTCATCTCCCATGCCTTCATCATGACATTTACATTCATCCATTTACTCCATATCATTTCGATCCATTTTTCCCACCTACCTTGGTCTTGACATAAAACATGCAAACATAAGTCATGCTTTGGGAAAATTATTGACATGTCTATCCTCTGGTCATACACTATTCACGAAATATCATAGCATTACTTCCATAACCTCATTATCCTTATGCGACATAGTCCTTGAAGATCATTTGACAATTCCACTAGTCTCATGTCTCCTATATTTTACCAAGGCCATCTTGTTGGAGTGAAAATGACACTAAGAGGGGGGGTGAATCAGTGTCTTAACATATTTAAACATTTTTCATAAAATAAAACATTGTTCAAATTTGATCTCAATATTTCAATGATTAATGCATTCATTAGTTGAATGTAATCATTCATAAGCAGGATTGAGAAATGTAGTAACCAAATAGTAAACAAAGCAGCAACACCACAGTAAAGTAGAGAAATCACACAAGAACAAAGTGACACAAGATTTTTCTGAGTGGAAAACCCTACTGGGAAGAAAAACCACTCCTGAAATGCCTTGCAGGCTTAATCTTTTTGATCCACTATTCACAATGCCTTATAGGCTAATTTTTGAGCACCCACTCAAGGAGCACAAACCCCTCATTTAGAGATATCAATCTCAAGGAGTACCAACCCCTCAAATTATTTTTTGAACAATAATAATATCAGAGAATCTCTCTATTTTCAAGTAAGCTCAAGGAACTCAATAGTCTTATCTACCTAATACCCTAAGAATTCAACTCTTGAATCCTTAAAATATTAAATAGAGAATAATTACAACTGTGCTTTGCAACATGTTTCAATATTTTGTATAACAGAGCTTTTACATTTCATTTCTTGATACAACCAGTAAAAATATCTCAGAATCATAACAAGAAGTCTCACAGTGTTCAAAACACTGTATATATACTTAATTTCAAATAGGTCTGCCAATAATAAAGTCTTCAAAGAACTCAGGGTCAAAGGAATCTGAAACCCCATTCAATTTTAGAAAGTGAACCAAAAGAATAAATGACTACAGATGATGGAATAATAGAAGTAACGCATGAATAGGAGGCTGAAATAGACTTTGCCAAGGATATATCAATGCCTTTTATTCAAACTACAAGAGTTTTACAAGAAAACCCAGATCAAGTGCAATAACTTTCATAATAATACAAAATTTGAATCTATTTTCAGAAAACCCACATGTTGAATCCATCATTTCTATATTGAATGAAATGAGTTCAAAAGTAACTAACACATTTTTCAAAAAAATATGACTACCCATAAGCTTAAATTCATAAATCCTCAATGCAAAATAAATATTTTCTTTTAAGAGCCTTCAATAAAGATTTTGAGGTAAAACAAATACTCTGATAGTTGTAATGCAAGATTCCCAAATACCCTTATTGAGAAAATTTAAAAAATAATATGTGACAGATGGAAATAAACCATCTTTTACTTCACAACCCAGTTATCCTTTTTTCTTTTTCAGATGTGAACAAAAAGAAAATATCTGCCATCAAAATCAAATGCTGGAAGTGATACCTGATTAGTAGCAAGAAAAACACATAAATACCAGTCAAAATTGTAGCTCCTATGATTTCCTTCAACCATTGTCGAGCTTCTAGCCAGTGAGGCGCACCAAACATAGCATCCATAAATATATTTTTTCCTGTCACAGTCATTACAGCCAACTAGAGTCAAGAGAGCACCAATCAATTCAATGAAACAATCCTTCATGGCGGCATGAGCTAGGGTTTCATACCCAGCCAAATGAAAATCATTAACCACGATTTTCCATAACTTTTCCAAATGTCAAAGCATTTGAATCAAAGGCTTTTGATGCCATTTTCAAAAATTAGATAAGATTTAAAGCCCACAATGATTTAGGTAAACATCATTATGTATTTAGAATATGTTGTCTAAGGAATGTCGACCACATCATTTCCACCAAATATAGCATGAAAACTATTGACTTCACCAAGTAAACTTCAATTTGAGTCAAAGATTCTCATAATGCTAACATAGAAGAATGAAGGTTGCCAATAACTTCTTACATAAGACAAGAACAAATAAATATAATTCCAAAGATAACCAATGGTCGACTATCAAGGTCGAGATATATCAAACATTTAAATGAACTTTATGAAATATGGTAAGCCCAAGTGAGATAAAAAATACACTAAGTGTAATATGCAATGTAAACCATATCTCATGAAGAACCCTGATTACTAATCAAAGCCAAGTCAAAACCATGAGTTGTGATACCTCCAATAGAGTAACATGAAACAAAGTTCATTGATAATTGAATATCTTATGCCAAGATTATATTGAAAATGGATGCCATGTCTCAGAAACAAGTTCCACTGAGTCAAATGAAGCAATAAGAAAACTGTCTGAGATGTAGCAATGCATAGAAACATTGAACCAAATATGAGCCATGATCATCAATGATAAGTCATACCAGCTAAAACCATAACTGAGTATACCATGAATTAACATACCTGAACATGTGAAGTAACAACTTCATAAATATGAAGTTGAAGAGAGCCCTATCACCGTGAATACTGACTGAAGAAACCTGAACCAAGCCTTATCAACATTTATCAACACTGTCAGTCCAAAATAACATAATCATTTGCAAAGAAATAGCATTCATAACACTGAACCAGAATTCTCATCAACATGAATCTGAATCATAAAAAATAACCATATGTAATAGCCAAGTGTCATCAAATATGTATCATGATAAAGCATAAATATCCAACCTGAACTATTAGACCAAGAGAACCAAGAAAGTGATTTTTACATCAAGGACAAACCATGAATAAGCCATGAACACAATTGAGATCCAACACACCTATCATCCTTTCATTTCTGTCACCATCTTGGTTTTCCCTTATCAAATGGTTTAAGGATACTCCATCATCCAATTCAACCCTAAACAAAAATCCACCCAATCATTCTATTAGTCAGCCTTTGTCCTTGTTGAACTATGTTGCCTCTATGACTAGATTTAGGGAAGGCCATCTGTCGATGTACCCCCGAGGCATTAGGTCACTCCTTTAGGCATTTTCAAATAAAATCATGATTCACTCCCTTTGTCATTTCATCAAATTCAAGAGTCGCATTGAACTACAAGACAATCAAATAAATCAAAAATAGTCAAACTCAGATACAAGATAGTCATTTCATCAACATTTAAATTTTGAACCAATAGAAAAAATAGTCCAACCCATCGTCTAGTCAAAATCAGTCAAATTGCCAAAAACAATGTCAATCTCATCACTCTATGGGTCCCTCCAAGATGTGTCCTTCCTGGACTTAGACCTTGTCAAAATGTCATTTTCCTTTTTAGGATGTGTCCTTCTTGACGATAGGCAGCATCCAACCATCAAAACTGTCAAACTATCTATTAATTAACTTTTGACATTGGCAAACGCATTGAATGGCTATTACTTTTTCTAGTCTATTTTGTCACATGGCCCCACTTTTGAGTTAAATCAATTTTTAATTGAAAAGGTTAACTTTCCCTCTTAAAATAAAATAATTTCTAATAATATTTAATTTTTCAACTCTTTGTTTTTGCGTGTCATTCTTATCTTATTTTATTTTTTAGCTCTTTCTTTTTTTGTTCCATTCTTATCTCCTTGTCACATGAAATCTTCTCCCTTTATTTGAATTTTTCAAAATCAAATCTTAACCCCTCATTTCAAATTTACCCTAATGTTGCCCTAACCCTAATTGTGGGTTGTCATATTCAATCTTAAACATTGATCTTAGGGCATTTGTCAATCTTCCATCTTGGTCATTCATCCAAAATTGACTTTTCTATAAAAAGGCATTTTTGGCCTCATTTGACATACTTCATACATCTTGATCTTGGCATCTCTTGACATTGTGACTTCATGCTTTAGACATTCTCATACTTTAGGCTTGCTTCATAGTTGCATATTTGCATTGTGTAGCTTTTTGATAGAATCCTTCAACATTTGCTAAGGACATTGTCATGACTCTACTTGCAGCAAATAGAGAAGATGCAATCAAGTGATTTATGGAGGTTGCAAACATTTGGTAATATTGTTCTTGTTTTTCATGTTTTTACTCCTTTATTCTTCATTGTTTTGCTTTGGGTTACTTTATTTATGCTCTAATATGCTAAGCTAGGTTTTTCCCTAAGCTACAACTAGTGATGGATAATTTCATGCATTTGGATATTTGGTTGATTATTGTAGCCTATCCATCACATTAGTTGCTAGTTGTTAGAGTTATTATTATTTGATATGTAATTTTATATGATGGGTAACTTTTTACATTTGGATACTTGATTAATCATTACACTTCAAAGATTTATGATAATTTTTTAGAAGGAATATAAGTTTAAATAATTTGTTCTTTCCCCCTTCTAAATAATTTAAACATATTTTATATATTTTTATTTTCAAGAAAATTTAAAACTCATTCAAATATTTTAAATAAGTTTAGCTAAGTAATTAAGCCGAGAGGGATTATTTGGAATATTTGTGTAAATTTTTTGAAGCTGCATTGAAAATGATAGGCGGGAGTCATGTGTTGCTTTTGCTCAATCTTTACCTAATTTAAATGGTGAATAGTATTATTTTATATGAATTAGCAAAAATGTTGCAGGTTGTATTTGAATTGTCCCTATCTAAAGTATTTCGCGAGATTCAAAATAGGAAATTTTGGTGACAATAATTCCATTTTGTATTCTTGCTTCGAGAAAACAAAAGAAAAAAAAAAACTCCTGTACAGCCCTTGCAATGCCATCTCCCAACCTCTGCCATGCCTAGAAGTGTCTTATTGCTGCACCAACTCTCCTCAACATAGCGATTAGGGTTGAAAATTTTAGCTGTTCTTTTGCTTTTGATAATGTTCACCCTAATTTATATTCACTGTGCAAAATGAATTTTAAAATGGAGTCTAAAACAATTAGTTCGGCATATCAATTGCAATATTGTGGGTATAAAAATAAAATAAAATAAAATGGTTAGGCACCGAGTTTTAGACTTACCGAAGAATTGAATTAAAATTAGAATTTGTTATTTTAGAGTATTAACTCACTATTATTTGTTTTGATCTCTATTAAAATTCATCTTGAGCAAATGATGATTAAGTGACTAATGTGAGGATATGTTCTCTACTTAAATGCTTAAAATTCCCCTCACCCTTCATCTCCATTTGATAATTTCTTTTAAATAAATTATTGTTGTTGAATCATAGTTTACTTAAAGATCATGTATTAGTTTTGGTAATTGTTCACAAAAATAAAATAAAATATAGAAAGCTTGTTAATTGCTGGAACCACTACTTTGATTATACATCACCGTTTCCATGGAGAATATTACAGTAGAGTAAATAATAAGCTAATTAGAGTAAAAGAAAGTAAAATCCCCTTCCTTCATTTTCTTTTATCAACTAATGGTTTTGAAATTAGAAACTTACAATTTAAAAGATTTTATGTAAGAAACAAATAAACTTTTTAGGTTTAAAAAAAAAAAGTTTATAAAAAAGAAAATTAAAAAGGAAAGAAAGAAGTTACGTGAGAAAATTTTGAGAAAGAAGGGTAAAAGAATAAGTCATGGAATAAGAATTAAGAACATAAAATAGGGAATTTAAATATATCTAAATAAACATTTTAATAAATAATGTCTAAATATATTTAGAGGTATTCTAATGGTTAATTTTAAAAGAAGAGGAGATTTATATATATAATTATGTTTATATTATAATCTATTCATAATTATATTTAAATTTTTATATCATTATACTTATTAGGTCGAGAGGCCAGTGAAAGCAAGTTTTTGAAGTTGTATTGAAAATGACAGGCAGGTGGAAGTCATGTGCTGCTTTTGCTCCCGTCAGAATTTTGCGGATGGAGAAAATTGGTATTTTTTCATGATCTAAATCCTTTTAGATTGTTTCTAGATTAAAAATTATTGATGAAGTTTGCTTTTATATGTCACTGTGTATAATTTCAATCCAAAAACAATCTTATCAAGACTACAATCATAAATATACATTCTTTTAATGGAATAAAGTTGTTTATGGTGAAAAAATACAATCATTAATTAATATGTATTTCCACTCACGAATTCAAACAGTATTTTATTCCAATCACTATTTTAATCTCAACTATGAGAAGTTAGATAAAGGGCTATTTAATGTCTAATTTGTTTCAAATTTATAAACAATTAAAAAAATCAAATTTTTGAAATATATGGTAGATTCTTTACCATATGAATTGTTTATAAATCTAAAACAAATTATGCATTAAAGAGTGAAAATCGTAATGGCAATTACATGTTGGCAAATATATGAAAATTAGAGTATGTTTCAATAGTTGTGATAACTTAGTTGTTGATATAATGTTCAAAAGTTGTGATAGTAGTTGTTTATATAATTCTCAATAGTTGTGATAGTAGTTGTTTATATAATGCCCAATAGTTGTTATAGTAGTTGTTTAAATAATTCCCAATAGTTGTGACATGATTTCCCTAGCTTAAACAAAATGTATTCCTTTGATCTAAAAAGCAACCAATCATGTGATGGCACATCAGTGCTCAACTACCCATGATGTGAATGCACAAGTTTTGTTAGCACTTTTATTTTGGGCCTTTTTGGACATCTTGACAAAAAGCATGTTGATGTGGCATAATTTTTGATGATGTGGCCCTAAAACAAAATTTATAAGCAAAAGACCTGCCAAGTACGCTGCTATAAAAAATTGGGAGTGATTTGAAATTTTCATGTAGGACGAAATTAGGGTGCACAACTATTGGGTCCTCTCCCCTAATAATTAAAATTTTAAAGAAGATTTCAAATTTAATTTCTTAATAATTTTAATTGATTTAAGATAAATAAGTGTTGTTTTGTATACAATACATCATATAATTTAATATTTTTTATATTGGACAATGTAGTTATAAGAATAAAAGCTACCAGTTTTTTATAATTTCATAGTTATAAGAATAAAAGCTACCAGTTTTTTATTTACTTGTATCAACATATAGAATATTCCTCCTTGTTTCTTGTGACGACTGTACTTTCTTATGCATGATTCTAACTTAGCTGTTGCTATTAAATGTCGAGTTCATTACTGTTTGGGAGTTTATTCTTTTGCATTGAGAACCTTACTTTAATAAAGATGGGAGATGACTTAAATGATTGAGATGAGAATATTAAATGTTGCAAGCCTACCACGGTTTATTACTTTACCATAACTCAAATGTTACCATTGAAGGATACAACCTATAGCAATGCCTTCATCTAGAGATTGTCCCTGTCGCTTTCATAGTTAAGGATCCTTTCAAAATTAACCAAAACATAGACGTTTGATGTTTCTTTTTAAGAGTTTTCAATTTAACTTGAACCCCTATTCGTCTTTTTTCCTAGTTAGAAATGGTTTCTTGGTGCAGATTTTCCAATCACTTATGGCGTTTTGTTTGAGTATTCGATTTATTCATAATAACATATATAGGTATGGTTATGTTTCAGCTTCGCATTTGATGGAAATTGTAGTATGATAAATATTTGATGCCCTATGTTTATAATCGTTTAGCTTAGGTTGGGTTCATTTATTTCTAATGCTATGGTATTCGATTAAATATAAACATATATATAGATATCTTATAATTGACTCTCAGCCCCTGTAATGGCCTTAAGTATTATTTAAAAGGCATTCAATTTTATGAAGATAAAATTACTAGATAAGCGTATATAAATACATAAATAGGTATGTAAATAATTGCTTAATACATTCAAGTGAAATGAAATGTTTACAAAAAAATTCCCAATTATAAGGTAGGATCATACAAATGTATATAGTTATTAAATATCTCATTATAAATTGACAATAGAATATTGAATTAAACTAATTAGAGAGGTATGAGTCTCGTATCAAAAAGGTTATGTGTGTGTAAAGAGGAAAGTTATTTAGTGGATTTTATAAGGTATAAGATTGCAATTTAAAAGTAAGGAGCTAAGATATTTTACTTATCAAAGATGAAATTTAATATATATTAAATAAGAATTTTTGACTCAAACTTGGAAGATTGTATTGACAAGTAAATTAGAATTATTCTCCTTGAGGTTAAATAATGGTTCCTCTTGCTTTTTCTTATTTGACATAAGGTTTATTTCATTTTGTGTATTACTTTTGGCATCTTTCTTTCTATCTATATATGAATAGTTCTAGTTATTTAATTTGAGTATATATATGTATGTATATATGTATGTTATTAGTATTTGAGTGACTGTTTCAATATTTAGATGTTAATAATGTATATAAAGTATGGTGTAGAAAGAAAATATCTCTCGCAGAAATATTGATTTGGATAGAATTAAACAATTAAAAAGATTTGATTAAGTTTTTTCGGTTAGATTCCTTGCTTATATTATAGAATGTCATTCTTCTTATGAATTTTTTATAAGATCACTAAGAAAGAGTTATTGAATACCTAAAGAGATAAATTTTGTTTATAGAGTAATCTTTAATTATGTTTTAGAAGAGAAGGGTATTTTTTATTGTGGGGCAATAGTTTTTTGTGAGTTGTACTCAAACAAATTAGAGTTAATAGCTCAGATAAGTTAGTGAGAAAGCAAGAATGTTACTTAATGAGTTGTTATTTTTAGTTTTGACTATAGGAATATCTTTTATGGGTAATTAGGTCAAATAATTTCATGTGGTTGGTTGTATTTTTGAATTGATTGTTACCTCAATTAATGTGTTGTTTATGGAGTGAGAGTGAACTTGGTTATTGTTCTAGTGGAAGAGATGATCATTTATGGAAGTTTTTTCTTGATTGCATGGTTATTGTGAGCTATCTTTAAAAGTATGATTTATGGATGTAATGTCAGATTGGTTCCTTGTGCTTTTGTGGGTGAATTTGTAAGTGAGTTGACTATGTTAGCCTTCTTTTCGTGTATTTTGTGGGTGACTTTGTAAGTGAGTTGGCTATGTCAGCCTTCTTTTGGTTGAGCATGAGGATTTCATCATGATATTGTCACTCGCTATTTTATACTTAAGTGGTTGATTGAAAATAGTTTCTTGAGATTTTATTATTATTTCCTTTTCGATATGGAACCAGTGTGTTTATAATTTAGTAGACTTCTAGAGGCGGTGGGGAAGCTTGATTAATGTTGGATTTTCCATGATTTGATCCTTGTCGTTTGTTTGTTCTTGTCTCTAATTTTTTAGCTCTTATGGGGTTACCTTGTACTATGGTGTTGAAATTTGATGTAGCTCTTGGGCGAGATGGTTATTCTCCGCACATGCACTTGGTTTTTTGGTTTTAGTGATTTACATGTTCTGGCACACCCCTTGATGTCGTTTGATTGTGTTTTGGTGCTATAAGGGAGAGTGGCTTTTCATGGAGGCTAACAAACAAAGGGGCAGCCTAGATAATCCATGGAAGAGTTTATTTAATAAGAGAAAACCTAATAAAATATACTATTGGGGTTGGGTAGGATCACACTAAACAAGATAAATAAGATGTCTCACCTAGGCTATTAGTGCTTTCATAGACTAAGGATGGGCTGAGAAGGCAATGGGCGACAAGATCACTACCTTGTCCTCATGAAAGGTTAGTGGTTCTGCATGTGTCACCCTATGGGGCTGGTGCCTAGTGAGAGGCAACCAAGATAACCATAGATAAGGGTTGGTGCCTAGTGAGAGGCAGCTACGATAACCCATATAGGGCCATGCGATGACACTCTCCTATAGTATCCCTTGTTATTCTATTACCTTTGTGTGCCTCTGGAAGCAGCCACCTTGTAAGTATTCATTTGATGTAGAAGTTAATTATTGTTTATTGTTACTCTTGTTTGCTAAGTCTTGTAGTATTTCCACTTGATTATTCTATGTTGTGGGCCTTTCTTGTCATCTCCTAGCACAGGGGGTGGGCCTTTGGGTCCATGTGGTCGAGTGGAATGTGCTATGTACCCCATTGGGTCCCTAACTGGAGTTCGTGAAGCCTGGACATTGTACCGATGTAGTTGATCCAGAGCTTCTTCACAGTTCAATTGTACCATGTTCTTTGTTGTATTGCTCTTGTAATTGTTGTATGATTCCCACTTTGAGTGCAGAAGCATTGTTGTACTCTTGTAAACCTAAAAAAATCTAATTTCATATTGATACGATATGTATATTATGATTTGATCAATGTAATGTATGGATATTCTTGAATGTATCATGTGGTTCATTTATTGATGTATGATCATTGTTTACTTATCCTATATCATGATTTTGCAATGTAATCTCATGATGTGGCAATCATCCTTATGGTATAGGTTTATGTTTAGTAATGTTGTCACATGTACCCTAGAGGACATAGTTAGATATTGTATATATATAATTGTAATAAAAAAATCATAATTAATTATTTACTTGGAAAAAAATAACAAAAAAATATGCATCACATCGGGACATGAGTCCTCTACCTATATCTAAAATCGTATATTTTTTTTAATCTTTTATTGTGGTTAGGGTGGTAAGATAGACACCTACATCTCATTTTTTCCCTGAAATTTAAGTACTGCTGCATTGAAATTTCAAATTTTCACCAAATAGATTTTTCTTTTTTTTTTTAAATAAACCTACTATTTTAGAAACTATGTAATGCCCCGCCACGCAACCCTAGAGGAAGTTGCAATTCACTACTTAAATGCACCATTTTTTTTTTAAAGTACAAATAACATGTAAGATGAATACTCATTTCCAACAACCTCTAAGGCCACGAGACAAAGATTACTTTAAAACCTGAACAACAACAAACATTAATATAAACTGAAACATTAATCACTTAAGGAAATGAGACAACATATAATCCATACAAGATAACTTACAACGAAGGATAAGAAATACCAAAAGATTTCAATTAACAAAATTTAAACAATAAGATTACAACACTCATTCCCCGAATGAGGTAATTCCAACGATATGATTACATAATACAAATTCCACCTAGATAACATATGAGGGGTAACAAAATACAATAAGAACTGAAAGAATGAAGCGTGAGAAGAATCTGATTCCCACGAGCTCTCCAACTGGAAAACACGATCACACGAACATGAAGAAGAACCAACGGATTTAAGAAGCACACCACCTGACCACGTGGAATCCAAAAGGTTCCACTCCCTCCATGCTAGGAGATGGTAACAAGGTATTTCTACACAAGACCATCTACCACTAGACACAGGCTACACAAAACTGATACGAAATAAATACAAGTACCACATCACATGACTGAATGGTCATACGTACAACTCAAGGTATGACTCTCACAACACTAACATTGGTTACATTGCTTCCAGACAAAGAATAGATTAAGAGTGTCATAAATATCAAATAAAAACTGCTAACTTAGGAAGAGTGTCATCGCATAGTTCGTCAAGGGATATCCTCTAGGAATCTTCCTAGGCCCCGGCCCCCACTCCATGGGTTATCCTGGTAGCCTCTACCGCATTCCCGGCACCCATGCTTACTCATGCGGAACCAAATACCTCTCATGAAGATGAGATAGATGATCTTGCCATTCCAGGCCCTCCCGTCTCATCCCAAGTCTACAACAAGCCTTTGGGTCCATGAGCGAGGCATATTTAATCTTATTTAATGTTTAATGCATCCTAAACTTCTAAAATTTTATTTAGTTATCACTGAATTAACCAACTTACAAAGGGTTATCCTAGCACCACTTTGTGTGCCGACACCCATTGCAAGCCACTCTCCTAAGACCACACACATGGTTATAACCACAAAAGGTGACTAGATAACACGACCTCTCCAATCCAAGGAGGTAACAAAACAATGAAACTCCCTCCAAACACTAGAGGAAAACAAGGTTAAAACCCTCTCCAATACTGGAGGTAAACAAGGTCACATAATCCACTCCATACACTGGAGGAAAAAAAAATACAAAATACCACTCCATCCAAAGGAGGCATAAACACATGACCCTCTCCTATTCCCAAGGAGGCACAAAACATCCCCATATGTGAAAACCGGGTGAAACGACATGGTGTAACTATGCACTTTTCCCCACAACACATCAAAGATTGACTCACATGCCACAACCGATATCGATAAAAGAACTCCTATCTAGAAGACTTTCAATACATTCACACTAATTCCACAACACATCAAAGATGAACCATTAACCACTGAGAACATTTCAGACAATGAAGGGAGCTACTGTTCAGATTTTCTAAATCCAATCAAACACAATATTCATGATTTGCATTGATCCAATATAAACTCATTTCCTTTCACGACGTTGACATATATATATATAGATATATATATATATATATATATCTACCATTCAATTACTCTAAATTTCATAGCCATATTCTAAATCAAGACCTTTTAATAAATAGCATCATCGAACTAGAATTAAACCAATCAATCACTCCATGTTTCACAATCATATACTGTAAGTAAATCCACTTGATTTGTAAGACATCTGGATTAAATAAATTACTCTTATAGCAATAAGTCAACAACTCAATCTCATATGATTCATTAAATCATTTGTTACTTCTAAGTTTAACTACTGTGTTTTGTATTTAGAATGTTTTGATAAGTAGACATTTAGATAAAATAAATCAGTCTTTCTTTCAATTCGTATTAATAAATCAACTAAAACTCATCTCTTCTTGATCACAAATATATTCCAATCAATTATACGAAATATTATATACATAAATCCTCTTGCTAACATTAAAGAATTTAAACGGATAATACAAGTCTACTTGATCAACCTATAATTAATCAAAGTCAAATTATCAATAAAACAACATTTGACAAATAAAGTCCTTTGATTTAAATAAATCATTCGTTAATCCTAAACTCTTCAATTTTGTTCCATAATTAATAATTAGAACCACCTGATTGAACTAGGTTATTCATTGTCTCTAAGTTTCTTAATTGTCTTCTATACTTAGAATGTTTTGATAAATAGGCATTTAGATTTAATAAATTAGCCTTTATTTCACATTCGCATCAATAATTTAACTAAGTTCTAGTCACTTAATCTATATTACATCATGAATTAAACAAATAAAATAATCGAATTCAATATTCTAAATAAAATGTATGATCAACATCAACTTTTTAAAATAGTCATTAAATTATCTAATAATCACATGACACCAATGAGAAATTTTAAACTTAATACTTTAATTCTATTGGGTCAATTATGGATAAGGATTAAAATAATCTTTATAAAATAACCCATTTAATCAACTTATAAATAAGTCATTTAATTACAAAACCAAATTTTGATTAAAACATGTGATTTAACTTTTGCC
The DNA here is from genome assembly GCA_007258455.2 of Sequoia sempervirens. Classification (NCBI taxonomy): domain Eukaryota; kingdom Viridiplantae; phylum Streptophyta; class Pinopsida; order Cupressales; family Cupressaceae; genus Sequoia; species Sequoia sempervirens. The sequence goes on along the minus strand of VDFB02290540.1, from coordinate 5,045 downwards.
TTTACATATACATCATACGCTAATCTATACACAAATTTAACTATATATTACATATACATGTAAATGTATATATAAATATGTAATTATAAATGTATCTTTTTAATTGTCTAATTAATTAAACATATTTTAGTTCAACTAATTAAAGTTTTCAATATTACAAATTATTTATTTTAATATCAATTTCCTCCACTATAATAGCCACATAATCATTACAAAAATTTTATTTAATATTTGACATTATTTTAATGTCAATGAAATATCATTATTATTATTTTATAAACCCCAATTCTATTTTGATATTAATCAACTAATTTAGCAAATTTATTTAAAATACACATATTATATTAAATATTATATATCTAATATTATTTTAATATTTAATATTTAATATTAAATATATATATAATATTAAACATTAAATATATATAATATTATATATTATAATATAAAATATAATATAAAATTATCTTCTAAATAAAATAAATACAATTAAAACTAAATTTAAATATACTAAAACTTTATAATAAAAATACAAAGGCTTAAAAGCCCTTTTTTTTTCTTTTTGCTGTGTTGCAGCCGCAACAAGGGACGCACCCCTGTGTGGCTGTTACGTAACCTCACACAGGGGCGCAACCCCTGTTGTGGCTGCTTGCAGCCCCTCCCCATCCATGGATGGGGGGTGGCTGTGGGCAGCCCCCCACACAACCAAAAAAAATAAAAATTTTAATATTATATTTTTTCAATTTCGTTTTAAAACAAAATAAAACAAAAAAACAAAACCCAGGTAAAAAACAAGAACAGCAAAGTTTTATTTTTAAAAGGAAAACTTTTGTATAATGTGAATGGATAAATCTATATATAATTACATCATTCCACAGTCCAAATTGGGCAAATTTTTCTTGAGGTGAAGGTTAAAAGGAAAGATTTTAAACACAATAGCATGGTAAAAATTCTGGGTTTTCTCCAAATTGTCAAAAGGGATCAAATCTTTTCATTTGAATCATTTTTCAAGATCTATTGCTTGTTTTAAAATGAATTTTCATAGTTTAAATTGATTCCAAACAATGTTTCCAAGATTACACATAGCCAACAAAGATTTCAAAACATCCATAACAAGATTTAATCTATTTTCAAAATGATTCAAAGTAAGAGTATGAAAAACCTGATTTTTCTCCAAGATTTGCATATTCGAATGGAGTTTTCAAGAACCTCTTCAAATCCACCTCCAGCAACTTTCAATATTCTTCCCCAAAACCAAAACCAAACCACCACCAAGAAGATCTCTCCCCAAAAAAAATTGCAAGATTCCCCCAAAAATCATGAGAGCTCCTTTTCTCCAAAAGAGGGTTTTTTCTAATTTGGTCAAAGAAAACCCTATTTTTCCCACTCACCCAAAATAATATTTAAAAGCATGGGAATATTTCAAGATTTTAATTCAAAATTCTCACTTCTAATTTTAATTTTATAAAACCAATTTTTGAATTTTTAATTCAAAACTCAATTTTCAAATTTTTAATTCTAACTTTATGTATTTTCCAAATTTCTCATAAAACAAAGGGCATTTCAAATTGCAAAGAATTTATTTTCTCTATGTTTTTCAAAAGTAAAATTAAAACACACTATCCTTTATTTATTTATTTTAATTTAATCGTAACTATTGGATTTTAATTAAATCCTAAATATTCAATATAACTTCCATTTTCAATTTTATTTGAATTTAGGTATACAATAACGCCAAAATCACTATTTTGTTTAATACATCGCTATTAATCTAATTAATTAATAAACTAAATCTAGTTTATTAATTAATCAAATCAATCAATTACCCAATAATTATTTTATTAATTTCATCAAATAAATCAATAAAATAAATCACATTTCAACATTGCAACTAAACACATTTAATCATCAATTAAACTACGCAAGTCATTTAATAAACTTTAAACTTGAAATTAAATAAACACTCAAGGGGAAACTGGCCAAGTTAAAACAACTGACCCCAACGACAACTCGACAACACGCTATGACTAGGGTGACGACTTGACTCGGAAAACCTAGCTACTATCTCCCAATCAATTACCGTTGGTAAATGGACACGCTCACACCTGTGAAGCCAGGTGGAGTCGATGTCATGTACCTGCCAACCTGCAGCAAAGAACATGTCAAACATGCAAAATATATATGTATGTTATGATCAAACACACCATGAAGAGGGAATCTCGGAATTGTAGGGCACTCGCAAGCAAGTGATACAATCCATCCCCTTCACCAATACAGTATCTCTAACTGACGCATCTAACATCAATGATATGATCAATAGCATAAAACATTATTTAATCAGATATCTTCTAAGTTATTCTGAATCATGCCATAAGGATAACATCGGAATAAAAGAACATCACATCAACATATAACTTCCACATCATTTAATCAATCACGGTCACAAGTAATCAAGTTCCAAAGTCCAAGCATGTTCAGACACAATCGTCGCATCATGATATAACATGTGCATCACCAAACAGTTCATGATCAAATAATCACTAAGTTTACAATCACATCATAAGCATAATCAGACATACAAAGAACCTTGCCGATCCAAAAATCCAAAATGGAGGGGTGTTACAAACTACATTCAATTTTCTACAGATTCTATTCTAACACATTTTTGAAATAATATAGATAACTTATTCAAATTTTTACATCAAGTTTCCTAACTCTAATTTTTCTAAAAATTTTCCCACTTAAGGGCCTATTTTTCTATGATGATCCTGCACATGCCTGTTTTTGGGTTAGAGAGTGTCATAGTGTGGTTTTCACTCAAAGACCTAGATATTATTCTTAAATTTTCACTTTTACGACTAAAGGATTCAATCATTTCCTTGTAATAGGCATATGTGTCCAACTCAATGTTGAATCTAGCCTTGTGATCTCTACATGGTATAGTATCTTGCAATCCCATGAATTCTGAGAGATCCTCATCATTTTTTAATGTGTCCAAAATTGGTGGTCCTCATTGGTCATAATTGATGAGTTGGGGATAGACTAAGTTTAGCTCATGGGTTTGGTTGTTTGACTAAAAATATAGGGTACTAATCATGAGAAGGGAGGGATCCTCGAATAGCATGGGTAAGTCAATTATAGGGTCCTTGTTACACACATTAGTTATGTTAAAGCTAAAGTTATCTAAGGGAAAACCTGTGGATACTGGCAGCTGAGGCGAAGAGTTTACTTTTCTCACTAGAACACCTTTTCCAAGTATGGTTATTTTTGGAGGGGTACACGCAAGGCCATGATTTCTCATACGCTTCTCATGGATGAGAGGGACTAGAAGACCATTGTCATTTTTCCCAAGTTTCTTTTTTTTTTTATAGCCCATACCAAGCATCATTTGTAGTCCTTTGTTGCTATCATCCATGGGAAGATCAGGCATACGCCTTTCATCTTGATATAGCAGACTTCATATGTCTTTTTCATCTACCACTTCTCGGCTTATGTCTCCCCAACACTTGAATCTAGATGGGTCTGCTTTAAAATTTTGGGATGATGTTTCAATCGATTGGGGCTTCCCGCGAGACCTAGGAGAGTGAGATAACTCTCCTATTACAAAAGCACTCTTCTTCATTCTATAATCCCCACAACCATTGTCTTGGATAATAACTTTAATTTTAGAGATTTCAAGAATGGCTAGTGTCTTTGTCCTAGAGGTGGAGGCTAAAGTAGTTGGGTCTACATATGGAGTGGTAGGGCCTTCATCATTCTTTGGGACCTAGGGTATCTTGTAATACTTTGCTTCCATAATTTTATAGTAATTAAATGGCTTGAGATCACCATGGATTGTGACCTCTTGATTATGATAGGGAAACTTGACACAGTGGTTGAAGGTAGAGGTGACAACTTGTATCCCATGTATCCATAGATTCCCTAGGAGGATATTATAAGGTAAATCAAGATCAAGGATCTGGCATGTGGTTTCCATGATGGCTGACCCTACTTGAATAGGGAGTTGAATAGTGCCTTGAGACACTCTTTCCTGATCATCATATGCCCTAATTATTATACCTTCACCTTTTTCAATGATTTCCTCATAGAACCCCAAATTCTTTATTAACTTGAGAGAATAGATATTGAGACCTGTACCCCCATCCACCAAGATGCTTTTGAATTTGTTTTATGGACCAATACCTCAAGATGGAGTGCGTGGTTATGAGATGGTTGCATTGGGAGGTCCTGATTGAAAAATGTGAGGAGATGTGGGGTGGTGATGTGTCTAACCATAGCTTGGAACTGTTTAGCATCAAGATCTCTAGGGAAAGTGGATGAAGCCAATGCTTCCTCTAGGATATTCCTATGCACGGGCGAGATCTTTAGCAACTCCATGATGGAGATCTGAGTGGGGGTTTTTTTCAACTAGTACAAGACATTATAACCATTGGGAACATATTTTGGATTTGAGGTGGATGCCTTAGATGGTTGGGATGGTCCAGCAATGGTAACTTTTTTGCCATGTGTGGTGACTCCACAAACAGCTTTGGCTCCCTTGACATTAAAAACAGTGACCCATTCATCTAGGGATATGACAACAAGATCGTAAACATGGTTTACATTTCCATTATTTTTATTTCCATGGTTATTCCCTTTATTACGATCGGGCATTGGATTCATGTATATCTTTATGTCCTGATTTTTGGTTGGTTGCTCAACAATTATGATTTTTTCATCAATAAGGTCTTGGATTACATTTTTAAATCTCATGCAACTAGTCATGGAGTGTCCCTTGATTTTATGAAAATAATAAAGGTGGTTTTCATTGTACCATGGTGGTTTCACTTGGGGCTCTTGATAATTCTCATAAATGGGGATTTTAATGAGATTTTCATTTACTAGCTTCTTCATGATGGATTCGATTGTTTTCCCAAGGATTGTGTATTTTTTCTTGGGGGATACTTGTTTCATGGAGGTGGTACCACTTCATTATTCAAATTGTTGACTTGATTATTGGGTGGTTGTGATACCACATTGGCTTGTGTGTTGTTTCAATTGTTTCC